>NDGM011098479.1:0-16674 GCA_002564305.1 Octomys mimax | reverse complement strand
AAATGAAGGACCATTTTGTATCTGTATATTCAAAATAGTTAAGATAGATATACAGCTACTTTCCCTTAATTCAATGAATAGAGAGATTTGTTCTCATAGTGTTTGTGGACAGAATATCATTTCTGCATTGTGTACAATGAATAACCACTAAGAGAACAATATGTAATTCATTAATTATTGAAACTGTCCTGCTAATCAGTTTTGAAATTAATTGCTATTTGTTTCTCAATAAAATTATTTTAAAAAATACAATGAATGAAAAGAATGGTACTATTAAAATGTTCAATTTCCGTGTGTAGTTGTACTGATGAACATTCACATCAGTTGGATGCTTTTATCTGGATGTTCTTAAGATTTCAAAACATGGGGCTGGGGAGATGGCTCAGTAGGATAAGCACTAGACTGGCAAACGCAAGGATCTGAGTTAAATCCCCAGTTCTGGAAAAAAAAAAAAGTTTTCAAAACATGGTTACTTTCTCTGAAAATGACAAAATATTTCTTATTCTATTTTTATCACTTATAGGCCTTAATGCCTTGTGCTTCTCTTGTATAAATTCTCCAGTGTTCTTGCTAAGACAGGTGTACTTATAGTAATAGAGAGCATCCTTCTTTTATTCAAGACCTCAGGCAAATAATTCAATGTTTTATTTTATGTAGGGTCATTGTTAAAGGTTATTGGGTAGGACTTTATGTGCTTATGATGACAGTTCTGTTTTTTTTAACTAAAAGATTGTCTTGAAATCACAAATTAAAAAGAAACATGCATACAAATACCTGCCAAACTTTATTAGATGAGTTTCTTTCATTTGCTGTTATGATTTTTAAAAATCATTTTCTCCATTGTTTTCTTTTTTAATTTAATTTATTTTTATTGTTTTAAGGAATATTAAATAATGATAGAAAAAAGCTTTAAAAATGATACAAAATTTCACTAAACAAAGAAATAGGAATTCAACAATGGTTGCTATATTGCATAAAATTATCTTCTAATTAGTTGTTCAGGTTACCAGATATAAACACACAAGATTGGTTAGAAAAAAAAAAAAAAAGCAGAAAAATAGAGTTGCAAGAAGGGCCAGCGAGGTAACTCAGTAAACCTATTGCCTACTTAGGAAAGTGCAGGAAGGGATTTGATCCCTAGCACCACATGACTGCGCAGCTCTACCCTCAGGCATATTTAGCAGGCCACTGAGAATGGGCCTGGTAGTGCACGCCTGTAAACCCAGCTCTGGCGAGGCCGAAAGCTGGAGAATCACTATAAGTCCTAGCTGCATAGGGAAACTGTATGACAAATACCTTAAGAATACATTAAATGTATTTAAAAAGTAAAAAAAAAAATAAATAAATAAGTTGCAAGAAATTCAGAAGGAAAGGAAAAGAATAAAAAGAAAATGGAATTTAAGCATTAACTGTGTCTTTCAAAAGACAAGCTGAAATTGACCGTATAATTATCCAAAGTATTGTACACATATATCTAACTGTACATTTAAAAATGGTGCTAATAAAAGTGGTTTTAAACATGCCAAAGGATTAAAATAGACCCATACCTATCATCATGCACAAAACTTCATGTCCAGGCTCAATTGTTGTCTCAGCTGGCCCCAGGGTTGGCGCTGGCATGGCAGGCTGGGAATCGAGCTCCTGGCCCCTATGCTTTCTTTCTTTCAGTTGCTTTAATCCACTGAGCTATTTGGCCAGTCCTTGAAAGGTTGATCTTTTGGTAGGTTTTAAAGTAATACTGTATTTGCATTACAGAAGGTATCTTGTGATTGAGTTGTGCTTCTCAGGCCAGTCTCAAACACTGGACTCAAGCGATCATTCACTTCAGCCTCCCAAGTAACTTGGACCACAGGATGCACCACCTTAGGAAACTAGGAGCATTTTTGATGAGTCTTTTTTTGTAGTATTAGTTACACAGAATAAACTTGCTAATATTTTATATTGAAGCATTGGCTTAAAATATAAATTGGTAATAATATTCTATCTGTTTAATGGAAAATGTGTCTATGATTTCTTTAACTTATATTTAATATTTGAAATAATCCTTCAACAATCATGAGAAATGTATTATTTCAGTAAATATTTCAAATATTTATGTATTGTAGTTTATAGACATTTCATTGTAATAAAGTACATATCACATAAATTTACCACTTTAAGATTTATATTTCAATGACATTTAGTACATTTGCACTGTTTCACAAAGTTATCACTATCTACTTTCTAAAAGTTTAACCATCCCAGAAGAAATCCTGGCAAGGCATTAAACAGAGGCAGACACTTGTCATTTGCTCCACCCCAGTGTCATACTAATTTGCATGGATTTGTATACAATGAAGACTGTACATGTGTGCTATTACGGTATCACTTTTTGTGACTGACACAGTGTACTTACGGTTGTGCTCTTGAAGATCATTCCTGCTAGAGCAACATGCAAATATTTTACTCCTTGTTTATAGTGAATGCTATTCCACATTTGGTTCATCAGCTCATGAGCACTTTGCTAAGGTTCATATCCAGATGTCTCCTTAAAGAGTCATGTACTCACAGGTGGGAGATTGGGAGGTAGGTCAATCATGGACATGTGACGCTAGACTGTGGGTGTGTGACAGTGCTCACTTATTGAATTAGCACATTCCTGCATGTGAACAGTTGTACTCGTCGAGGATGGAAAATCCAGCATGAGAGTGGGTGGTGCTGCTGGATAGGATCATGGTCTGGATGAACAAAAGGAGGCTAGGTGCTTGCTGCTTCCAGCCTGATACACCATAAGCCTTTCCACTATGCATTTATTTATCTGTTTGTTTATTTATTTATTTATGTTTATGGTACTGGGGATTGAACTAGGACCTTGTGCTTGCCAGGCAGGTGCTCAAGCTGCTGAGCTATTTCCCCAGCCATGCCATGCTCTCTTGACATAGATCCAATCTAGTATGCATTGAAACCTCTGCAACCTACGAGTTAAAATAGATTTTGCCTCCCTTAACTAGTGGGTGCCAGGTGTTTTGTTTTAATGATCAGAAAATTGAAAAGGGATGAAAATGAATGGCTAGCATTTGGTAATTCTACATCAACCTCACCAAAGAACCTGTAATATGTTGATGGTGGTTCTGCCATTTTAGATCCTCATGAACAGTGTGAGATGGTTGTCCTTTTCACAGTACTGTCATCCATACTCAATTACCAGTCTTTACTATGGTTGTCCTCATGCCTATGGGTTGATATGTCACTTGAGCTTTGATTTGTACCACTCTAAAATTGGTAAGTTTGAAACACTTTTCATGAATACATATGTTGACCTTTTATATAGACTTTTTGAAAAACCCTATGATCTTTTGCCAATGTTTGTAACAACATAAGGCTTTCTCCTATGCATTTATTTATTGATTTGTTGCAAGTGGTTTGCCTATTTATTATAGAATGTCATTAGATGTGTAAATTCATAATCTTCATGATTTTTTACACTTTAATTATACTAACATTCTTACATGTGATTTAATTAATAATTTTAAAATTCTTACATGTTGACTTACTTTCTACATTTTGTGGCATATCCCACTGTGATGTTATATTTTTAAAGCTAATTAGCATATTTTTGACATGTCTTTTAATTTTTTTGACAAATATTGTTTAAAAATTCAGTGTTGACTCACCTTATGGTCTGCATTAACCTAATGTCCTTTATGATTTGAGAGGATAATTTGTAGGATTTTCATAGAATTTTGTATAGTGGTTTTTTTTTGTTTGTTTGTTTGTTTTTGTGGAACCGGAGATTTAAGTCAGGCCTTTGCACTTGCCAGGGAAGCACGTATTCTACTGAGCCATTTTTGCATAGCTATTCATAGTATTGTGTATGCTAAGTTGCATTTTCAATTTTGGTGCATATTCCATGTGATCCTCACTATAAAAGAGCTTATACAGTCACCGTGTATAGTGTACCATATACATACCAATTTTGATATTGTTGAATTATTTTATACTGAAAATTTACTTCTATTTAATAACATGTACTCAAGTGGTTTTTATTTTTGATATTTTAATACTTCAAATTTAGAAGTAATATTATACTGTGTATATAAATGAATATTTTGAGTTGACAACCTTGGCAGGATTACCTAAGGTTTGGTTTCTCCCATTCTTTTCTTCAGGAATATCAGACAGGTTAATCTTCCTGATATGATCAAAAATGATTTGGTCCACAGTATGCTGTTGAGAGATAATAACATAGAAGCACAGCCTCAATTTCAATTTTAAGGAATGGTTTCCTATGGGAGTTGAGAGAATTTAAAAAGTAGATCATCTGTAAATAATGAGGCTGTAGAAAAATCATTCAAATAAATTATTTTAATATATGACATAGATTAGTGACTAACAAAAAAGTAAATCAATTTCTCTACAATGTAAATTTCTAATTATTTTTATGTTTTTACAATGTTTATGCCACATATAAACTGTACTTATGAAATATGCAGTTATCACTTGATGTAATAATAATTTGATATGAGATGATAAATTATAAATCATGAGATTTTCATATTATCAATAAATTTACTTTGTTCTTTTTTATTTTATTTTTAGTGGCTGAGTTAGTAGATAACTGGTTATAAATCTTGACTTTAAACTTTTATAGTTAAATGTATTGCCATGATAATAGCTGTAGGAGCTTCAAATATTGAGTCTGCCATCTGCCTGCTCAATCTGGTGGATTAGTGCTAAACTCCTGGGAGAGGACTGCCTTACCTGCAGGCATTCACTCAAGTATCTGAGCAACTAGGGTCTAAACTATGTAGTTTCCATTAAAAAAAGTTCAACTACTCCAAGCTTGACTGTTTTTACCACACATTGTTCAATATTTATCTGGAAGCATAGAATCGCTTATTGCAGTTACTGCCAGCCAACGAAATCTCAAGTTCCCTCCAGCCCAATATCTATCTACTAGGGTCTTCTGAGAGAAATGTGTTGGTAGCTCCTTTCTCTGAGTCTGGTCTTTTCATTAGTTCTTACGTATAGTCTGAAATATACTGTTCACTAGTTCATTCACAAGTGAGGAATGCCTTTGAGATTCTTGTGCTTCCTTTCCAAATAAGTATCGATATTTCCTTATGTGTCTGTGCAAACCCATCATTATTAAAGGCAGCAACTATTCATACTATTTATGGTTCATATGGAATAGGGTAGTTTTCCTTTTAAGCGATATTTATTTTGGTTTTTGTTAGTTCTTTCTTTTCTTCTTTTGTATTTTAGGGAAGTGTCTACAGGGTGTTCAGGGTCTCACTACTAGATCGGACTCACAGTAATCCTCCTGTTTACAGCCTCCCAAGAGCTGGGATTACAGGTGCACGCCACCATGCCCAGTCTCAACTGCCTTCTCAGCGCGCCCTGGGGGTGGGGCTGGCACGGCAGGCCTGGGGATTGAACCCCTGGCCCCTGAGCCTGCTTGTAAGTGCTTTAATCAGGGCTGAGCTATTTGGCCAGCCCTGTTTTAATTGTTATGTTTGGGAATTACTTTGCATGTTTGTTTTCATTTGTGACTGCTGAGCTTTCCCCCAAGCAGGTGGGTGTGGTAGGATCTTGTGGGCTGTGCATGTTCTCATATAGACAAGCTTTCTTATTTTTATCGTAATAGAAAGTTAAGAACAAACTTGAGGGGGAAAGAAAAAGGAGGCCGGCCAGATAGCTCAACGGATTAAAACGCCTGCTTGGGCAGATGCAGGGGCCAGGATCCCATTCCCTCGGCCTGCAGTGCCAACCCCACCCCAGGGGCTTGCTGAGACAGCAATGTAGACTGGGCGTGGTGATTCCCGCCTGTAATCCTGGCACTTGGGAGGCTGTAATCAAGACAATCCCTATGGATCAGAGCAGTAGTGAGATCCTAAACACCCTGTAGATCCTTCCCTAAAAATACAGGGGAAAAAAGAACAAAGTTTATTTCCATCTTTAGCAAGCTCATAATCCCTTGACAAGTGCATTTTACAATAACATCCTTAATCTTTGAACTATGTAACATGCTGCCTCTTTGACTTAAGTATTTAAATGTTTATTATACACTACTGAAGTTTACTGTAGTCGTTTATACAAGACCTTGGAGTATAAGAAAATTCAAAAGTGCATAAACAAATGTAATATGAAAAAATGTCATATCAGTCTAGTACATTTCACTTTGTATATTTATTATGTTAATATAATTAATTTAACAGTATTATTTGCTAGAATTTTGCTCTGAATTTAAGCCTTGAAGATTTTTTCTCGGTCGAATATCAAATCCAAAAAATGGGTGAGTCAAAATATCATAAAATGCTTTTCTGAAAATATACTTGATTTTTACTGGAGTCGGAGAGATAATGTAAACAGATTTTTGTTTTAGGATTCCATTAGAGAAGCGAGTACCACTTTAAAGATTGTTGTACATTTTGCATGAATATTTGAATTTATATTTATATATATTTATATTTTACATGAAAAATGTCTATTTGACAATATTTCTATTTGAAAAATATTGTATTATAATTCAATATATGTGCTTTTTAAACCCCATTAGGGCCCCGGGAGATAGCTCAGTAGAATAAGCACCTACCTGGCAAGAGCAGGGTCCTGAGTTAAGTACTCAGTACCAAAAAAAAAAAAAAATAAAAAGAATGAAAAGTAAAATAAACTCCATTATTGGTTTAGTTTGGAAATAGCAAATATTTTATAAGCTCTTACTCTAGAACATTTAAGACAGATAAATTTACATTCAAACTTAGTAAACATAAAATAAAAATATTTAGGGAACCTGCTTCTGAGCCCCCTTTTGTCTCTCAGCAACTGTCTCTCTCAACAAAATTTTTTCTACTCTCAAAAAAAAGTTCTCAATATAGAATTGAATAGAATATAGAATATATGGATAGTGTCACAATTTTATCTGATTCCCTTACAAAGTCATGCCAGTTAAATCCATAGGTTTGTTGTAGAAAATTATGTGACTTGGAGCTTTTAAAATTAATTAATCAAATATACAACCAAATGAATAGTTGAAAGCACATAACAAAACAAATCTGCAAACGCTCTGAATACCCTGCAAGTGGTAGCATAGGATGCTAGGCGATACAGTTATATATAGCGCCATAAGATTCTACATGATCTTTTCTATAATGCTAAATTTTAAAAAATATTATGTGATGTCTTGCATAAAACTCAGTAATAAGTTAAAATTTTGGTTAATTTTTATTAATTGAAAGTATTTTTCAACATGAATAATATAGCTAATGCAAATTTATGTGATATAAAATTGTAAAATCTGAGCCAAAGTGGAGAAATACTGATTACAGCTTTCAAATATTAAATATCAAATAGCAATGACTTACTTGTTTTCATGGATTTTTTTAATAGTGAAGATCAATAACTTTTCCCTAAGCATGTGTAAAATATACCTATCTTAATATACACACATATTTATGAATTTTATTTCTGAGTCTACACGCACATGTACAATAGTCTATCTTCTAAAATATTTTAAATGTTTATATTCTTTAAGTTCAACAAAGCAAATTCCTCCTTTAATTATATACTATCAAGTCTTACTCTAGATATTTTCATTTTAATTAATGAAAGGTCTATCATTAAACATTTGTTTTGTTGATTATAATATTTTAGGAGTCCACTGATAGAGACTTGAAAACCAGATTTTGGAGAATTTTAAAGAGGTACTGGTGAATTTTCTGATATCCTTTGTATATTATAGTGAGAATACAGTTTACAGTTTATTTTTCTTTTAATAGTTATGTGTTGGGCATTTCCTAACGTGATTGTAAAATTAATGGTAGGGAAATGCATAATAGGTATAAATTATATTATGTTTTCACTTCCAGAAAATAATTAAACTAACATTCTTTTGCAAATTAAAATAGCTTTCTTTTGTTGACGTAATATCATTCCTTTAATTTGGCAGGATCTGGTTTTAAAACCCCCACTTTCAGGTAGGTTTTTCAATTTAAGCAAAAAATAAGTATGTGCAAGTAAACTTGTAGGGCCAGCCATGGTGGCACAGTGTTGTAAACCCAGTACATGGGAAACTGAGGCAGGAGGATCCTTGCGAGATTGAGACCAGCCTAGGATACTAAGTGAGCTCAAGGCCAGCCTGAGCTGCATAGCAAAACCCTATCTCAAAAAGATAACAACAATAAAGATAGGCAGAAAATTGTTTAGTTTGTAACTTTTACTTACAATATTAATTTGGAAATTTGCAGTGAGCATTTTATTAAACCATTTAGGATCAGAATAATCAGTTAACTGTCACACATGAAAAGCAACAAATAAGAATCTCAATTATCTATGATTAAATGGTTTTTTATTTTATTTATTTATTTGTATTTTAGGGACAGGTCTACAGGGTGTTCAGGATCTTACTACTAGATTGGATTCCTGTTTACAGCCTCCCAAGAGCTGGGATTATAGGTGCACACCACCATTCCTGGGAATCAAACCCCCGTCCCCTGCGCCTGTTTACCCGTGCTTTAATCTCCTGAGCTATTTGACCAGCCTGGTTTTTTATTAAAAAAAAAAAAAAAAACATAAGAAGAACATTAAAATTGACACAGAATTTGAAAACAAGATGATAGGAAAGGAACAATGGTTTTTATATTGCATATTGGTATCTTCAAAGTAGTTGTACAAAGTACTAGATATAAGAATGTAAAATTGATTTAAAAATTCAGCATTAATTGTCCTCTGAGGACTGCTTTTATTCCATGTTACAGGTTTTGATAAGTTGTATCTGTAATTTTGTGTGTAATTGTGTAAATATTGTTTAATTCCTTCTTTAATTTCATCTGTGACCCATTGGTTGTTCAGGAGGGTATTTAATTTCCTTGTTTTCGTGGTGTTTTTGCAATTTCTTTTGTAAATCATTTCTACATTCATTGCCCTATGGTCCAACAAATAGGTACAGGATAATTTCAGTTCCTTTACATTTCCTGCAGCATGTTCTAAGTGCTAGTAAATGGTCTAGGTTGGAGAACTTCTCGTGTGCAGTTGAGAGGATAATGTATTCTGATGTTGAATGGAACACTTTGTTGAGGTCTACTAACACCATTTTTTTTCACAAGTTTGGTTTACTTATGTTACTTCTTTGCTGTTTATTTGGTCTAGTTGATATATTTCTTTATGATGATGGAGTACTAAAATCCCACCTTATAGGTGAGGTGTTGTTCATTTTTTTTTTGTATCTTTTAAAATGTCTTATATAGCTGGGTTCGGCTGTATTTGATGCTTACTTATATTCTTATATTTGTTATCTCTTCCTCTTGAAGATTTCCCCTAAGAAGTGTGTAGTGACCTTCTTTATCCCTTTTGAACATTTTTGGCTTGAAGTTCAGATTACTGAAAAAAAGAATAGCTGCACAGATTTTCTGTATTTTCCTGTGACATAGAGTATTGCTTTGCATCCTTTGACTTTGAGTTTATAAATTTCTTTTTGAGTTAAATGATTTTGCATACAGCATTTCTTTTTTGTGTGCACAGAATTTTATTGGATGTTGTTTATTAATCGGCTCTGGACAGTTTGCTTGTTTTGACTGGTGAATTGAAGCCATTTACCTTAATGATTACAGCTGATGTGTATTGGCTTATCTCTGTCATGTTATTTTCCTGCTGTCATTTCCCTACTTTTTCATTCTGCTTAATTTCTTGTCCTGCTTGTTGATTCCTCTCTATTATTATTGGAATAATGGTCAATTTAATGTGTTTATAGAATATCTTTCAGCATTCTTTGTAGTATTGATTGGCAATCATGAATTCCTTCATTTGTTCTTTGTCATGAAAATATCTTATTACTCAATTAACTTTGGCAGATATTTTTACAGAATGCAGCAATATGGGTTAGCACTTCTAGACTTGTTGATATGTGTTGAGAAATCTGCCATGGTTCTGATGGGATTTCCTTTATAGGTGATCTATTTCTTTACTTGAATAAGTTTTAATAGTCTATTCTTGTGCTGAATTTCTGGGATCTTCATCATTATATTTCTATGTGTAAATTTCTTTTGATTATGGCTAACTGGAGCTCGGTATGCCCCACTTGTCTGTATGCTAGATCCATCTCATGCTTGTGAAATTTTCTGCCATGACTTCTGCAAATAGTCTTTTGCAGTCCATGTTTACTCCTGCTTCTTCATTGAAACTCATCAGTCTTATCATTTTTCCTTGCATAACTTACACTTGCTGAACTGTTACTTTCTGGGTTTTTTTTTTCATTTTTAAGAGATCTTTCCTTTCATGATCACAGTGCAATGCTGTTTTCAAGGTCTGAAATTCTGTCTTCAGTTTCATTCAAGTAGGTTTGTCAGCTATCAGTGTAATTTCTATTTCCTGGATATTTATTTGAATCTATTTAATGCATTATAATTCTTTCTTTTGTATTGTTCACTCAAGGTTTCCATCATTTTTCTATGCTCCTCTGTTTATAAGTATGTCTTTAGACATGCTGAGCAATTCTATCATTATTGTTCTTGTATTTTATTTTATTTTACATCAGAGATTATTGGTGATCTCATTTCTTCTATAGCATGATGGATGTTTCTCTTTACATTATTTGCCACAATTTCATAAATTTCAGGTGTGTGATTTCCAATCCTATATCAGTGTCTCTCCGAGTTATTCTTGGTAGCCTGGAGGTCTAAGATTGCTTTTACTCTTTCATTTGACATTTTGTATTTCAAAAAACTTCTCTGCTGTGATTGTTGTGAGATTTGGTACTAGATAACTATATCACTAATGTCAAGGTCTTTCCAGGAACTGTCTGTACTTCAGAAATATCGTATATGTTTAAAGGATTGTTTCTTTTTGTCTGTTCTGATATTCAACCTTCCCAATTACAAGAGGGTGGGATATTGATTTTGGCTCAGTCCCTAGTCTTTCAGTATAGAGCTATGGTGAGGTTATTACTCCAGAGTGTCCCAGCTACAGTAGTACAGTTAGCCATAAGCACAATTTAGAAGCTGGCAAAATGTGATCACTATTGATTTTGTACTTTAGACCTTATGGGCACAGGCAATTATAAATTATGAGTTTGTATGCAGAGCACTTCTTCTTGTTAGAGTGGATTTACCCTCGGTTCCTCCAGACAAGGCTTTTGCTGTGTTCAGGGCACTTCTCATACTAGCTGCCTGACCTGCAGTGTACGGGTGTGGGCCAGGCACCAGGACTCCTTCAGACTGAGGCTGAGGCTTCTGAGGTTCACCAAGGCCAGCATCACTGCTGACAAGTCTGTTTTCCATTAAACGATAGCTTTGAAAGTTTGTTTTCTTTCTTAGTAAATTTTAGCAATTTTTTGCTCTAGTATAGTTCTGAAGATTAAATCCAGGGTCTTACTTACAACATACATGCCTTCTATCGCTGAGCTATCTCCTCACTCTTAAAATATCTTATCTTGAAAATAGCAAAACTCATTCAGAAACTGAGAAATGACATCAATCAGATCTGTGAAACCTGCGGACATCCCACTCCACAATTAGTCCTTTATTTCCAATTGTCAATAGCAGTTTTAAAATTTCTCACTCATTTCAACCAGTTCTAAATGTGAATTTATTTAACATTTAATGTAAAAACTTTCAAATAGATATTACAGCTCATATTCAAATCTTTAAAAAAACAATTGCCACTTAATATTTTGATTTATATAAATCTTGAGGATAAAGCTTTGTTAGTGATTAGCTTACGAATTACTTGAAGTAATGTAATAGGTGATAAGATACATAAACATAATGATTCCTGTCCTTGAAGATATGGAATCAAATAACTACTGTGAAATGAGTATTTAATATCTAGAATCAATTCATGAAGTTTTTCATAGTAAACAATCTATTGAAAGGTTTTATTTTGAAAATAGTCCAAAGTATGCTTCAGAGAAATTTTGTTTTGTTATTTAAAATTTTATTTGTCCCATAAGTAATGCAAATGACTAAATATGGGTTAATGAATTAATGTTTCTCTAAACAAGTACAAAAGAATAAGTGGAAGCCATGTCACATATGCATTGATATGAAAAACTATTCATTAAAGAAATAAATAAAAAATCATTCAATTATATTCCAGGCTTTTACTGCACAACATCCAATCCTTACGTTTGACTGCACAAAGTGTGTTAGCTCTTTGGCCAACACAAAGAAGGTTTTATTTTGAGTAAATAAGAGTTTCATGCAAAGGTGAACCCTAACCATTGTGTACAGATTCCACCCTACCCTCTATATGAAGAGAACTGTTCAGCAGATTAAAGCACCTGCAAGCAGGCACAAGGGACAGGGGTTTGATCCCCGAGCCTGCCATGCCAGCCCCGCCCCTGGGGCATGCTGAGAATGGCAATTGAGACTGGACAAGGTGGCACATACATGTAATCCCAGCTCTTGGGAGGCTGTAAACAGGCAGATCACTGTGAATCTGATCTAGCAGTGAGACCCTGAACACCCTGTAGGCCCTTCCCTAAAATATAAACAAAGAAAAGAAATGAAAAGAGAGTTGTTGTCAGCCCACTGAGGCTGAGGATGTACTTCAGCAATTGTACCTCAATTGCTGCATAATCTACATTGGGTGATATATTCCCAGATGAAAAGTCTGTGCAGGCACTCTAATATATGATAGACCATTTCAGAAGAAAAAAGTCATAGCACTTGGTACTTTGAAGTTTCATGAAGTTGGAAATACAGAATCTGTGAGTTCCTTGTATTTTTTTTCTATAGATTCCTCCTTCTGAGCAAAAGGAGGGAGGTTAAAAAGGGTGCTTGGAAGTTCAGGACCATGGGTTCATGCCCCTTACTAAAGCCAATAGCAAAATAAGGCAAATTAAAAAGAAGTGCTGGAAAACACAATCATATAAAGAGCAAACACAAGAATTAAGTGTTAAACAAATGTAGTCACAGTTTATATTATCAAAAGACTTGCAAATGTGTAGAATAGGTTCTAGGATGAATGAAAAGGAAGATAATAGACATAATTGCATAATATATCTTAAAGTTTTTGATAATGAGACAATGGTTGAGTTACACGGAGAGATATTTGTCTCATTTTTTTCATAAATGAGCTGAAAATAGTTAATATTTAAAATGCTTAAAATAGTTAAAAATTAAAGTAGTTTAAAATAGTTAAATTTTGCAAATAATATCTGTAACCACTTTGTCAGAGTGAATAGTATAGTGACAGTCACATTTTTTAAATTTATACCTTTCTAGGTGGTCCATCTAATGGAATAATGTAATTTTGACACAAAGACTAAGCGATTTCTCTCAATTTTCCATTAGCAAGTCAGTTAATGACTGTAGGATGAGTCATACTGAACTGTTAGATACTAAAGTTTAACTATCTCCCAGCACCCTAGTGGACTTACAGGAATTTAAACTGAGCATTCTTTCTTTTAGTTTTGTCTTTTTCTTTCTGACTCTTCCATTGTAGTGGTTGACTAATCATGTCAACTGGATAAGCTAAGAGCTAAATAAATCAGCTCAGCAATTCCACACCCTTGGGTATGGAGGCCCCACCCTAGAGTGACTCATTATTTAAAGGTAAATGAGAAAGAACTGGTGGTCCCCCTTCTCATCTTCCACAGAGGAGCTCCAGTCTTGGTCACAGCTTGGATGTCATCTCCTGGCTCTTGGCCTTGGATCATTCAGCCCTCTGGAATAAACTCATCAGCCTTCCGTGGTAGATCCATTAGCCTCCTGATATAGACTTGAATGGAAGGAACACTGCTGTGGGCTCCAGCACTTGAACAGAATCTCTCAGGCTACAGTGTGTGATGCCCTCTGCAGGCTTCCTCATCTGATTCTGGCTGACCATTGTAAGCCAGTCTTGTAATTTCTTACAGATTTGTACATCTTGTGTTATATCTGTACCTCTAGTAAGACCTTGACTGATGTAGCCATGCGCTTAGATACAGCCATATAGCCTTCACAGGTATAAAATAGATTTTTACAAACATCATTTTATTGCCAGCATATAAAATGGATTTGGAAAAATGAAGAAAATTCTAGAAACATTACTCTGTATGTGAAAATAAATTTTAAGGCCTTAATTATGCCTAATAATTTCCCCCTTGGTACAGAGTCATTTAACATTGACTTAATATATTTTTTACTCTCTTACATGGGAAAATTTAGTTGAAACAAAAGGCCCCTGAAATAATGAGTATACAGTGACCTTAGTATGACAGAGGCAGCACTGATTGTACTTGTCAAACTCTGGGAAAGTAACTGTCCCCTACTGATGCTTATCATTGTCCATATGCCTGTAAAAAAAACTTATAAGCCATTCAAGGTAGCATTAAATCACAAGAATCTGTTATTTAGCAGAGTTTCACACATTCATTAAAAAATAAAACTTTACACTATAGCAGCATCCAATAGCAAAGACACAGTAAACAATGACAAATACCACACTAGTGTAATTTTAATAAAGCAAATCTTATCAAATTCTAGAAATGACTTTCAAATAAAAAACAATCAACAATCTCTGTTTTGGTAAAATACTAAATCCACATCAATATTTCTGTGGTTTTAAAAGAGTCTTGTATGTGCATTCAGTTTTCACAGCATTTCCTGACAATTTGGCTTGATAGTTTTATTAAATACTCATTTTGCCTTGTTCATTCTGTAATGTATTGTACAGCAGACTCAAAATAATATATTATACTTCTAAATTTTAGTTCCTGGGTAGCTGAGCTATTTTAGCTGTTTGAAAACATAATTCTTGCTGTGTATCCATATAACTTAATTATTATTTGGTTAAGGCAATCTAAATGAGCTCATCCTATACTTGAGGTAGACATGCAAAGAAAGAAAAAAAATACACTACAATGAACAAAGAGAAAAGGCATACAAATGCAGATATTTTAGTGCTGTGTGTGGAGATTAGAAAAACTAAGACATGCAGGTGGTTGCCAAAAACTTGAAACAAGTTGCGAAACAGGTTCTCTGAATCCCCAGAAGGACCAGAGCCATCAGTACCTAATTTCAGATTCTTGATCTCCAGAAATGTGAAAGAGTAAATATGTGTTTAACCACCAAGGATGTAGTGATTTGTTATTACACGTCCAGGAATTAAGATAGCTGTCTTGTCGATATATGTCACTTTGAGGTCTTATTTTAATTTAAAGCTTTTAATCATGACATAGTTGGAAAAAGAAAAAAAAATATATATATTATATTACATATAATATATAATGTATATATGACAAATCATTTTTATAGTTTGAGTTCATTATATAATTGTTTTTTCAATGCAAATGGAGTGTCTGATAAATTTTATCATATTATACCAAAAATATTTCTTAAAACTTTTCATTAAACAGCACAAATGAATTTCCTTTCTTTCTTCTTTAATTAAAAAAAAAATCTTTCATTTATTTGGTACAGGGTTTCACTACACAGCTCAGACTCTTAGTGATCCTCTTGCCTCAGCCTCCCCAGAGCTGGGATTAAAGATGTGCACCACCATGCAGGGTTTCTGTGTCTGGCAACATGCACCCAGACCTCTGAGGGTCTGAACTTGGATCCTTGCACTGGCCAGGTAGGTGCTTAAAGCACAAGGCTATCTCCCAGCCCCCCCTTGTTTCCTTTTTGAATGTCACATTTATCTTGCTTTTTAACGTGAAGTAATATCATCAGCCGTGTATTTTTCATGAAAAGGAGAGCTAAAGTATTTATTCGTTCATTTAGAAGCATGAAAGAATCTGGCATTTCTTCTTAATGTCACGACATCTTAAAGAAGACTGGTCAGGGTGATTCTATCTTGTTTTCTGCAATGTTCTGTTTTTGTTTTTTTTGGTTTTTTTTTTTCCAGAACCTGGGATTGAACTCTGGTCCTTGTGCCTGCCAGGGAAGCACTTATTCCACTGAGCCATATCACTGGCTCCCTGCAATGTTCTACTTTAAAGTGGGTGAAGTCACTCAAAATTAACCACGTTATGTGTTTACCTGGGGAGAAGGAAGTCACAAAGGAATTTCCATTTTTGTAAATTGTAAGGCATACTTACCTGATTGTCTAACAAAGTGATGATTCCAATGCCTTCAATAGTGAGAGCACAACAAGGACGTGCTTTTAAAAATGATTGTAGAGGCAGAGAAGATAACTCAGCAGCACTGGTGCCTCCTGGCAAATGCAATGCATGGAGTTCAATTTCCAGTACCACAAAAAAAAAAAAAAAAAAAAAAAAGATTGTAAACTGGATGTGGTGGCACATGCCTATAATTCTAATACTGTGAGGCTGAGAGCAGAGGGCTACAAAACAGCAGCAGAGAAGATTTTATGTTCCTCATAACTTCAACTGTAATCCTATAATATTACTTACAGTGTGGAATTCTCAATAAAGTTGTTGGAGTTATCTATATCATTTTCTACATTAATTTATTCTTTTGTTTCATTGTTAAAAATGTAGGTCTAAGATACTATTATAATTTTATGTAAAAATAAGGTGTTTTTTTTTTTAATTCAAACCTTTTTTTTGATACCAGGTATCAAATTCACACTTCCCAGGCAGAAGCTTATGCCACTGAGCTATCTCTCTAGCAATGTGAAGGCATTTTTATGTGAGGTTTTCTTAAATCATATCTTACTGGCAATTTATAACTTGTGCAGGGCTGGAGAGATGGCTCAGTAGAATAAGCGCTTGCCTGGCAAGCACAAAGGCCTGAGTTTAATCCCCGATTCCGA
>NDGM011098472.1:0-16550 GCA_002564305.1 Octomys mimax | reverse complement strand
AAAAAAAAAAAAAAAAAAAACCACTATGGGTCCCGGCTGCCTTGCTTGCAGCTGCCCGCAGAGCCCATGTCTCAGTCTGCTTGGAATGCCTTCTGTGCTCTGTGGTGCCAAGGCCTCTGCTGAAGAGGGACAGCTTCCAGAAAGTGTTCCCATGCTCAAGCAAGTCATTGCTTTTCTGTGTCAAAGCATTTACCTCTTATTATGTATTTTATTCTTTGAAAGTAAAATGTATTCTCCTAATTACTTGTTTTATATTTACCTTACTTCCCTTTAAAAGTAGTAAATTCTCTGGGGATACATGGTAGCTTCTGATCTCCTTTGTATCCCTTGGAGTATCTAGTGAAAGTTGTGTACATCTGTAAATATCTTGCTAAGCATTTATGTAATCAGGAAAATCAACAGATAAACCTCACGGTTTCCATCGCATCAGTATATATTCTTTGTGACCTCTTCTGTTCTTTGTTCTGCCTTTAAAAAATAATCTTCTAAAATAGATAAAATTTGGCCATGTTCTGTGGCACACATCTATAATTCCAGGTTCTTGGGAGGTGGAAGCAGGAACATAGCCTGAGCAACTAAATGAGATCCTTCTTAAAACACAAAATTAAAAAGGCTGAGAGTGTAGTTCAGTGGTAGAATATTTGCTGAGCTAGTGTGAGGCCTGAATTTCAATCCCTAATACAGCAGATGAGAAGTCTTAGAGTTCCCTGAAATATTAATTCTGTTTTTGTGATGTGACTTTAAGGTAATCTTCGATGGGGAGGAAGCAGTGGATGCTGGTGGTGTCACAAAGGAATTCTTTCTTTTGCTGTTGAGAGAACTTTTGAATCCCATCTATGGAATGTTTACCTACTATCAGGATTCAAATCTCTTATGGTTTTCAGATACAGTAAGTTAGTACTGTTATACTTAAACAAATGGGTTGAATTAAACTTACTTTGGTTGTCAGAGCAGTCTCCCAGTTTCTAACTTTGCAAAGGAGAGCATGTCAGAAGTCATTTAAAATGTCTGAGTAATGGAGTGAAGGTTGGCCTTGATTTTTTACCTGTTGTTGAGATTTCATAGTGAATTTTATCATGCTTGATCCCCATTGCTTCAAATAGCAATGGGGATCAAGCATGATAAAAGTGATAAAGAAATTGAAGTTATAATATGTGGGAGGTCAGTAGTGAAACACATCTTTAATAACAGTGGTAATACATTTATAAATATGCACATAAGCATAATGGACTTTAGTGTTAAAAAATAGTAAGAAACCTTTTTTTTTAGGCATTCTATTTTTGTTCAGCCTATAATTTAGGATCCTCCCCCCCCCTTACAAGTTTTCTCTCTAGGTTAAAAAAAGGTAGGCTTGGCATGGTGTGGGTAGGCATGTAATCCTAACACTTAGGGGGCTAAGGCGGGAAGGTCACTGCATATTCAAGGCCAGCCTAAGCTACAAAGTGAATTCAAGGCCAGCCTGAATTACATAGTGAAACACTGTCTCAAAAAAGATCTCCCCACCAAATAAAGTCAGCAGCCACATGTGGTTATTTAAATTTTTAAGGGGCCGGGGAGATAGCTCAGTTGAATAAAAGGGCCTGAGTTCAATCCTTAGTTCCGCAAAAAAAAAAAAATGATAATAATAAAATAAATTTTTAATGAAGTAATATTGATTCATTTATTCAGTTGTTTTAGCCACATTTTAGGTGCTTAGTATACATGTGTAACTAGTGGCTACCGTATGGAGCAACACAGATTAAAACTGTCCATCATTGTGGAAAGTTCTGCAAACAGCCCTTCTGTCTGCTGTTCCAGTGTCACTGGAAGGGTCATAAATGCTTGTGTTGATCTGTTTGCATCTTTTGGGGAATAATGGTATTTTTGTCAGGAATGTTTCTCTGCCTTAGGAGGTAACTGATATGAATGTGATCTTTGTTGTTTTATACCGAAAATATTTTAAGATAAATGATACATTGCTTTAGGGCTGCAAACACTGCATTTCTTTAACACATTTCCTTAAATCTCCTAAAAAGTGTTTTGTAGAGCACAACTGGTTTCACTTGATTGGCATCACTTGTGGACTGGCAATCTACAACTCCACTGTGGTCGATCTGCACTTCCCATTGGCTCTCTACAAGAAGTTACTGAATGTAAAACCTGGCTTGGAAGATTTAAAGGAGCTGTCACCCACTGAAGGAAGGTACAAAGCTTAAAAGACATGGATGGGAGTGGGTGACTTCTGATGGCCTCTAGCACAGGAGTTGAATAATGAAAGCACCATAAGCACAGATCAGGATTTATCGAGCCCTCAGAGACTATTGTATGTGCTCTGTCTTAAAACATAGCCACACAAGTGATTGCTTGCAGCATTGCCTGTGTCCCTGTAAAGACAATTAGGGAGAAAAGGAAAGAGATGTCAGAGCTGGCCAGGAGTATTAAGCAATCTCTACTTTCCTTATCCTCAACAGAACATTAAATCTCTGAGGCTTGTTATAGTACAGAGATACCAAGGGAAGGGACTATTGAGAAGAAACTTTAAAATGTATTGACTGATAGGTGATTTACATGCCTTACAATTCATGTATTTAAACACCCAATTCCATGGCTTTACTGTATTCTCAGAATTCTGTTAGGTGGTGGCTTTATTTTTGTTTATTTATTTATTTTTAAGGATTGCAAGTTTATTTATTTATTTTTGTTGGTTTGTTTTTTGTGGTACCAGGGATTGAACTCAGGACCTTGCGCTTGCCAGGCAAGTGCTTATTCTACTGAGCTATGTCCCCAACCTAGGTGGTAGTTTTAATCACCATCACTTTAGAAGATTGTCATCAATCTTAAAATTAAAAAATCTACCCTCCTCCTTTGTCATAATCCCAATTTCCTACATTTTCCAGCCCAAAACAATCACTAATCTAGTTTCTGCCTCTATGAATTTGCCTATTCTGAAAATCTCATGTGAATGGAATCATGTAATATATTGCCTTGTGTGTCTGGTAGCTTTCACCTAGCATACTTTTAAGGATTCATCCATATTATAGCATTTATCAGTATTTAGTTTTTTAAATTGCCAAATAATAGTTTATTGTACACCATTTTGTTTTTTGTAAATACTTGTGGGTTTATTTATTTATTTTTTTCTTCTCTTTTGGTCTGTTACAAATTATACCATGAGCACTATTGTGCTAGTGTTTTTATAGACATAAGTTTTCAGTACTCTTGATACATATCTAGAGGTAGAATAGCTGGTTTATATAATTGTATATTAACCTGTTGAGGAACTGCCAGACTATTTTCTAAAGTAGTAAAATCATGTTTTTTCTGTGATTCTCTTTTTGGCTCTTAAAATTCCTTTTATGCTTGACCTTCTCAGGTTGGTGAAGTACGTAAGAAGGCAGCTTACGTAGAAGGAACATCCTCTTTTTATAGAGAAAAGACACTAATTATAAGATAGAGTAAGATGAGGAATAATCCCTACAGTACTTTCTAGTAATGAGACTACACAGCTTTTGGCTAGGATGCCCATACTGGGAAACCATATAGCACTGGAGAGGTGGAAGCACCAAGAAAGGAAGAGAAAATTTAGAAGGAAAAATTTAAAATAGTAGAGGAGAAGCAGGAAGTATTAATTGTTTAGTTACTAAAAGTGAAGTCTAGACAGTGAGAAAGTATGTGCTACAGACTTTGCAACTTGGCTGAAAATGATATATTTTAAGTAATGACATTGGCTGATTAACTGACAGCTGATTTAAGTTCCATGCTAGGCATCTTCATCTGGGCAAATCTTGATGGAATTGCAAGATTGGCATTCACAAAAGAGGAATGTGTGAACGAGGTTTATTTGTAAGAAAATAGCTTAAGAGCTGGGAAATGATGGTGTGGACATAAACACATTCTTTTTTTTTGAGAGTACACTTCAGCATTCTTTGGTGTAACAGAGTGAAGTGTCTTTATCAATGGTCTACTAAGCAGATCGTTGAAAGGTACTTCAATTCTTGGATAGTTACTAATACTGAACACATAAGTTGTGTAAAAATTTGGAAACAGTGTTCTTCACTTCATGTAAGTTTTGCACATTTAAGTCCATGAAAGTATTATCCCATCATATATTTTGTGTGTATGCATTGTTCATGTTTGTAGGAACATGGAAACTTCCTCAGAAAATAAAGAGCCACCCTTTTTATTCACTTAGATTTGTGAAAGATAAAATTTATTTGAATAGCTGCTTATGTGATGGTGACTTATTGTGAAATTTTTTTTCTTCTGCTTTTGTTTTTATGATCCTGGAGATTGACTTCAGAGCTTTGGGCATGCTAAACAAGCATTCTACCACTGAGCTACATCCCCATCCTTTTCTAAAGTGTTATTTTGAGACAGGGTCTCATTAAGTTGGCCTGGATAGCCTTATACCTCATATCCTTCTATTTTGAGCCTTCCACATAGCTGGGATTAGAGATATATTCCACCATCATAGTGTTTGATCAAGCTCCTTGCAAGACCTAGGTTGTCTGTCACCATATTTCGGATGGCCACAGTTATAAAACTGGGTGCTCACAGTTGTCAACCATAGTGGTATTTATATATCTCACTTTTTAATCTATATTTATTTATTTATTTATTTAGTGGAACTGGGGATTGAACTCAGGCCCTTATGCTTGCCAGGGAAACGCTTATTTCACTGAGCCATCTCCCCAGCCCCTTTAACCTATTTTTTTATTTTATTTTATTTTTTATTTTTTTTGGAACCGTTGATTGAACTCAGGCCCTTGCACTTGTCAGGGAAGCACTTATTCCACTGAGCCATCTCCCTGGTCCCCTTGAACCTATTTTTAAAATATGGTTTTCCTGCTTTTGTTGTGCTTGTACAACTGTTGTTTGCATACCTAAGTGTTTCTAAGTGGAAAATATGTATATCATTTGCCTGTTTTATTGTATAAAGTACTCTTTGAAATGTTATGCTTTTATACTTCTCAAATACCATTTTAACAGTGTAAAAAAGTCTTTTAAAGACTTTTTTCTTTGCAGTGGAAGGGATCGAAGCCAGAGCCCAGTGAATGCTAGGCAGGTGTCTTTCTGCTCAACTGCCCTAAAAACTTTTTTAAATTATTTTTTTCCAAAAATACAGCTTTTGGAATTTTAGACATTAGAGGTTTTGATCTTTCAAGATTTCAACATTCGTGATTATGATTTTCAGAATTTTGCCCTTTGGGATTATAGCCCAAACCCCACTAAGATTCCTAAATGGAAGAAATAACTTCATGGCTTTTTTTATTGGTGGAAAGATTATTTTACAATAGGAGTGAAGCCTGTCTGCAGGACCATATTCTCATGTATGTTTCTATATAATACATACAGTCCAAAGCTTAAGAGACCAAAATTATGTTGTATTAAATTTGTCTGAATTTCCCCATATGTCCATTAGTTTGTCACTAGGAGAATGAAATAGTACAAGTCTACTGACATAATGCTCTTTAAGGAAAAGATGCATGGTTTCCTGTCGGTCTCAATTTATGTTTGTTCTAGAATCTTGCTTTTTAGATTTTCCTTACAAATTGTCTGGACCAGTAACTGAGACAAAAGCACTGCCGCAATGTTTGATTTGTTCCTTTTCCTTCTATGTCACTTTATGACCAGGAGTCTTCAAGAGCTATTAGATTATCCTGGTGAAGATGTGGAGGAGACTTTCTGCCTCAACTTCACGGTAAGAATCTCCGTACTGGTGCCATGGTTGTGTCATCCTTCTTACAAGTTGTAATTAACATTAATTCTTCACTAAGTCAAACAACAAAAGGAATTTATGTGAGTTGTTTGACTTGTAGCATCTTGAATGTTATAGGAGTTCAATAAGCGTGTTGAATGAATGGTTATACAATTAGGAAAAAATACCTAAGCATTCATTTTCTTTACTCCTAACATGTGGAATTTCTTTATTTTTTTTCTAGAAATTATGTCATCTTCTTGATTACATTCATTGGCAACTCCCTGACTTTAAAAATGTCTTTTAAGGTGCTGATGTTTTATGACTGATTCTTACTCTCTCCAAATTTTCTAAGAACATTTGTTCCTAAATCCTGTCATTTGAATTCTAGAAAGGTAAATATAAATAAAATTGAGGCTTGTTGTTTTCTTCCGTACATGTAGATCTGCCGAGAAAGCTATGGCATAATTGAGCAGAAGAAGCTGATACCTGGTGGAGAAAAAGTGACTGTGTGCAAAGATAACAGGTCAGTTGTGACTGTAGCCTGTGGCAGATGTGGCTGCTTTACTTTTCTTCAGTTTTAACTTTTAAGCTGAGGATTGAAATGACATTCTGATACCTCTGTGGAAGAGGGAAGGGTAATAAAGAATTTTCAGGTTATAGTGAATTCTTAATAGAGAGCAAGTACCTGATCTGTTTAGCTGTACATCTTGCTGGCCCTGATTCTGGGGAAGTTACATAAACTGTTCTTAGTTTGCTCATCTGTAAAATAGGGATAATAATAATTGGCCTAATTTGTGAGACAGTTGTTGTCTGTAGGAAACTATTGGAATGAATGAATTCTAGCATGCAGCAAAGGGTTTCTAGTATCTAGGAGAATACCTGGCAGAAAAAATGCTACAAAAAAATAGGTATTAAAGAAGTGAATCTTGCTGGGTGTAGTGGCACATGCCTATAGTCCCAGTGCTCAGGAAGCTGAGGCAGGAGGATCACTACAAGTTCAAGGCCAGTCTGGGCTACATAGTTGGAGGCCCAACCTGCACTACACAGTGTGACCTTGTCTCAAAAAAATACCCCCCTCTCCAAATTGTTATACAAGTATGTGTATAGAAGGAAAAGCCAACTTAAACTCAGATTTGGTTTCCCTTACTCTACTTTAACAACCCCAATTAATTTTGTGACCCTAAAAGGTATGAGAATTTTTCCCTATTAGTAAGTAGGCAACTAATTCTATATCAGATACCTGCTAAGTAGTTTCTAATATAGTTGGATTCAGACCTGCCTACCAAAAATAGGGCAGCCCCTGTGTCTCCACATGTCTAGCACCCGGCAGCTTCCTGAACCAGTCCTTTGGGTTTCATGGAGACAGATGCTCATACACACTGGAGAAACCCGGCAAGGGTTTTTTTCTTGATCTCTTTACAGCATTCCTTCTTCCCTGTGTGGACAGGACTCCTGGAGTGGGGGCCTCATTGTGGACTGTCAGATAAGGGAAGTCAGGGAAAGGCAGTGGAGATTCCAGTTTTTGTGACTTACTTCGAGGAGGGAGTTATGGTCAGAATCTGTTGATACAAGCCCTAGCTATGTGTTTGTGTATGCATGTGCTTGAGAGAGACATAATATCACAAGATGCTTGCTTCTGTTTTATTGCTGAAGAATTTGTAACATAGGTTTTGAATTAATTTGTTCTCTCTGCCTCATAAAAATTCAGGTACATCTAATCTCAGGATGAGTCATAATGTGTTTTCTGTTAGAGGAGGAAGAGGATCAGTGTTGTTTACTTTTGTATTAAACTATAGTCATCTGCCTCTATACTAATTTACAAATATTGAGTGCCTGCCTAATGCTAGGCATGTTGCCAAGTGTAAGAGCTAAATAACTTCTGACCTTGAAAGGCTCAAGATGAGTTGAGAACTATCAGTGTATATGAACGATGCCATAGATCATGGTGTGTGTGATGGGAATTAGAGACAAAGTGCTCTGTCCTGCAAGTGAGAGGCAGGAAAGTTTTAGTAGATACTAAAGAATGCAAGAGTGGGAACACATTTCAGGCACAGGGAGTGGTGTAAGTCAGGATTCTAAGGTTGACAAGTGGCTGAGGTGGTTTAGCATTTGTGGGCTGGGGTCTAGTGCATGGCTGGAGGTGGTGCCATAGTGTCAGAGTGGAGGTTCTCAGGGCTTGGGCTGAGATATGGTTGATCTCAGTTTCATGAAGATTTAACTTCCGTGTCCTTATAGAAATAGACCAGAACATATTTGGAGGCTGGTGAAGTAGCTCACACAAAGAATAGTTAGGGCCAGAATGGCGGTGGTAGAATACAGAGTTGGTTATGTAGTCAGCAGGAGCAAATGTCTAATGATATTAATGGTACAAGCAAGGCAAATATTTATAGTATTTCTATGGTTTCTAATTTGGACAGCTGAGTACTAGGAAATAATGTAAAGTAAATTTCAGAGGGAAAAGTTCCACTTGGAATATATGTGCTTACTTTTGACATATATGATTCCCAGGATATTATATTTAAAGCAGAAAGTTTACATGTGCCCCAACAAAGGAGTCTTATAAGAGTGTTTTGTTTAATTACTTGTGGCAACCTCAGTCACCAGTGAATTTGAGGTCATTTAGAAGAACCACAATGAAAGGGCCAGCAAGATAGTGCACTGAGCCAGCCACCAAGACTGGGCATGGTGGCACACATTTGTAATCCCAGCGCTGGGGAGGATCAGTAGGAGTCCAGGCTGCATAGTGAAACCTTGTACCAGATATGTAGAAATAAAAAGAACAAGGAAAATATGTGTCCTTGGAAGAGGTGTGTAATTAAAATAAAATGCAGACCCTTGAGAGGAAGACTTGAACGTCATCAACAGTAGGCTATAAGTGAAGCTTCTTGGCTAAATGAAAGAGCAGCTTCGGGCAGGTGAGCAGAAGGCCTCTCTAGTTGGGAGGGTTGGAAGCTGGACAGGGTCTCAGTTACACTCTGGAGGAAGTCTGTCAGTGAGCCAGAGCACTGCTATTGAGTCTGTAGCTCACTCTGGGCTTTAGTTGGTGTTTTAATTTAAGTAATTGCAAAGAAGCAGTTGGAAATCTATGAAATTCACTTTTTCCAAGTGATCTGTTTGTTTTCTTTCCCTCCTCTTCCCTTTGGAAAACAGAAATAATAGAATAACTAAAGACTCTTTTTGTCTTTTAACAGTTTTAGAAACATCTAAAAGCCTATACACATTGATTGTGTCTCATCTAAGCTTCTAGACACCAAAAGTATTTTAAATTTCTAAGTTTTCAGATCTTGAAATATTCAGAGCATAATGTGTTACTGAAAAAGCATCAGATTTAGGAGCATTTGGATTTCAGGTCTCCAGATCAGGGATGCTGAACTGTGTTATCTAGTGGAACATTAAGAAGAGAGTGGTTTGTGGATTTAGTGCCTCCTGAACTTGCCACCACCATCATATCTCCAGTAACAGGGCCAGAGGGTCTGGGAAGAAAGGTCGCAGCTGGTGCCGAGGTGGGGGCGTGGGGTGGGGTTGTCTCTCTTACTTTGTGCATTCACTGGGCTCAGTCTTTTCAGAGCGGTGTCTTATGGAGTGGGCCTGAGGTGTTAGACCAGCACCATTCTGCTTGGGCCAGCCGGTTCTCTGCACTGGCTGTTTCCAATGCATGCACATAAGGACTTGGAAAGATGAGAAAAGGATGGACTAGAGCAGGAGAGCTCCCTGCACTTTAAATTCAGTAGCACTGAGCAGACTGAACTCTATGATGGTGTGCCAGTGACAGCCTCATGGCCCTTGATGACAAGCAGTGGCACTGAGCTATCTCCTCCTCCTGGCAGCACTAGCATCTCACCCCTACCCTCTTTACCTCTTCATCTGACCATAATTCCTCCTGGGGACATTCCACCAGGCCTTCACCTCAATCGAGCCTTCTTCCCTGCACCAAAAGCTACAGTGGGACCTCCACAAGCTACTCACATGAAGGTCTTTCCACGCCAAGGCAGCTGAGGTTGGGTCCTCCATCCTGTACAGCCAGTGAAGCCAAATTTGAAGAGATCAGGAAGTGGAACAGAGCCATTTCCAGAGCAGTATCTAGAGCCAGGGCAGGGGATTACAGTGACACAATTAGGACAGTGCTGATAGCTATTATAGTTATCAGACAGTCCCATGGTCACCAAAGTGAGTGCTGCTGTGTCTTCATCACCTCTCTTAAGGACTCAGCATGGCATCAAGGCCTAGCCCTACAGTGTGGGGCCAGCAGGGGAGCCTCGCCGGGAAAGAATACAGGTCTTAGAGAGAGGTCACCGTACAAGTCTCTGCAGAGCAGTGGGAGGCACTGGGATCTGCTTTGTAGTAAAACTTGGGATGATGATTGTGATGATTATTTTCAAGAAGGGAATGGAGAGTAAGGGAAACACTAGGTGGAAGAATGGGACCAGCACCACTGAGAAGCAAGTTGATTGGAAGCAGGTGTTGTGTTAATGGACTTGTGTCTCTACCCTGCTCAGGACTAAAGGAAGGAGGCTGCTCTATGTCTTTGCCTTCATCCAAACCCTAACTCCCTCCTGACACTCAGGTAATATACTCTGTCCTACGTGTTTAAAGAAGGCTTGCCACCCCACCTAGCCCTACGCCTTCTGTTTGCCAAGGCAAAGAAATTATGCCTTTTTGTGGGGGTTTACAGGAAAAAAGCAGCAATTCCAGGCCTCAGTCTTTATAGAGAATGGTGCTTTGTCCAAGAAAGCATGTGCATTTCTGACTCTGAGAGCAGTGCTGTGGTAATGTTGGTGGAAAAACTTCCTTCCCAACAAAAATGGATCCTCCCTGCAGGGTCTAGTGAATAACTAGGTGTGCCAAAATATGCCTAGGGTCCTGTCCTCAGCATTAGATCTGATGACACCAAGAGAGCCCAAACCCCTTGCTGATATAACCTCTTTACCTTCTTCCCACACCTTTGAGAAGAAACTAGGAGAACATAAGTTACCTTGGGAAGAGCTGCTCTGTGCTTGGGTTTCCCCTTTCACATCTTGATGGTTTATGTCCCTGACCTCCTAAAGGGCTAAGCTCTTTTGCCTCCCCAAGGAGGCAGTGCATGGTTCTAAAGCCTTAAGTGCCTGACTTCTCTGTTGACCCTACCTCCTGAGCAAAGGGGCCTGTGACAGTGTGTTAGGCTGGCAGAGGTGGCTACTGCAGTCCTCTGCTTCATGCTTGGTTGCCTCTTGCAATAACCAGCTCTTGCAGGTGTTCTTTTCACTGGGGCTTTTCTGTTTTAATACATAGTGCCCTTTCCCCAAGGAAGCTATTTCCTTTTTTGAAGGAAGTTACTGCCATTAGAAGATGGGGACTATCTTCTAAGATAGGGACCTCAGCAATGAAAAATCCTAACAAATTTTCAAGAAGAGATGGGAAGGCAGCCAGTTGGGCAGGATCTGACCTACTTCCATAGGCCTTTCTTTGTTCAGGTTGATGCAGACATAGGCTTGCATCCCCCAAATATGTGCTCTTACTTATTGTGATAGCCCAGCAGTGGTAGGCAGGTGAAGCCACAGATTGCTGTCTTTCCACCCTGTAGGCTCTTGCTCTGTTTCTCTGCCTGGAGGTACTTCTTGCCTCTAATAAGCAGCAAGGAAGAACTGGAACCTGTCTTGACTGACCTCTGCCTTGAGTTCAAGGACCATCCTTCCAGGGTTGTTTTCTACACAGACAGATGGAATTGCTTTCCTGTAGCACCCACAGTGGAAGTGGTTGCTGCTGAAGCAGGCCATAGCAGCAGGGTCCTACAGTACCCAGAGAGAAAGCCACTTCTGCATGATCCCCAGGGCATATGACACTGAGTGTGGAAAGACATGTGGCATTTGAGGCGTAGGGACATGGAAACCCTTCTGCTTCAAGTGAGAGGCTGAATTGGGCTGAACTATTTCACTGAGCAGCTGAATCTCTTCATTGCATCCATAGGACATATTAAATGAGTGCCCATTTAGGCATATCCAGGATGAAATCACAGTGCATTGTGTAGAACATAGCTTGTCATGATACAATGCATGGGCTTAAGTCTTTCAAAGGATGTCTAACTTTTGCACCAGGTTTCATAAGAGATAATATGTCATTTGTTAGAAGCCCGTAGTGGGATGGGCAAGGACACCAAGGAGATGGATTGTTCAGAACATGTACTCTAGTGTGAATCATTGCAGTGCTGTGGGTTTGGTGTACTTGCTAAAGAAAAGAATGATTCACAGGCAAAGGCAATTTGTGACCCAGTATATAGCAGAGGCAGTTATTGTGACTTGCTTTTTTATACATCTCTGAGTTGAGTTTGCTCAACTTTATTTTATTTATTTATTTTCCTTGGCTCGCTTTTGGGGTCTATCACTGTTGTTCTGTTTGTCTCTTTTTCTGAGTTCTTTTCATCTTTGTCTTTTTCTGTCTTTTTTGTATTTTGCTGTGTTTTTATTGAACAGATACTTCTTTGGATCAGCAGTTAAATTGACACAGCATTTGCAAGACAAACTGTTCAGGAACAGTGAAATATAGTGCAGTTTATTTAGGGTAATAAAGTGTTCTCATATACAGCCATAAGTAGAATTGGAGTTGAATGGTCAAAAGGAAAAGCATTCAGAGAAATCACTTTGCACAGATGCACAAGAGAGAACAGAGCTTGGATAGAGCTGGGTTTGGAAGCATCCCAAGATATGGATGCTAGAAAGTAGATTCTTCAAGCATAGACAGTGAGTGGGGCACAGGTGTTAGGGCTATTGTTGGGGAGAAGCTTCATTTGGATAATCAGTCCTAGCTTATTTGGATAATTGTAAATAATTGTAATTGGTAGAGTATAAAAGACTTTGAAAACAAGAAGAGATAGGTTTCATCCAATAAGTTATAAGAAGACTTTATTGGTTTGTAAGCAAAGGAGTCACATGATAGGAGTCCATGCTGCACTTGCCTTTTCCCTTTCTTCTTTTCCTTCTCCAGTGTTCCTGCCTGTTGCTTCCATACACATACTCATGGACGTGGCTAACCCCATGAATGTGTTTTAGACTCAGTGATCCCTGGTCTGGTGAGAAGGGCATGTATTTGTTTTAAAGGCACACAGGTTCTTTTTCTCTTGCTCTTCAGTGATTTGGTTCTTTTCATTTCATTGCTGCTCCTACAGAACATCTACTGCAAGGTGTTCTGATTGGCACACAGTTCTGTAAAAGAAAGGCAATATATACATTCAAAGGTGTACAAGAGGGTGAGGTTATAAAAGGAAAAGCAAGCGCAGCTGGTAGGGATGTAGTTTCTGTCACCAGTTTTGGGAAGTAAACTGAACAGGTACAAGAAGGTCAGGAAAAGGTCAGAGATGTTGCTTTCGGTAGCCGGAAGTAGCAACCTAGCTTTTACTTCTATTCTGAAACTGTTGGTAAGCTGACACAAAATCAAGGATAAAAGGTAAATGTTTAATGTTACTGTTTCACTTATGTAGGAAATAACCCTGTGGGAGAGTTATAAGCCACTAACTGTGGATCCAAACCAAGATGAAGGAGCTGTCTCATTATTGTATTTGTATTATAAAACTGTATTTCTGGTTACTGTGAGTTTCTAAGTGATAGTTTTAAATGTTTTCAAGTCTTTGTACAAGAAAGAGTAATTGTGTTACATATTGCCAAGCCAAAGGCAAGCCCCATCCCATATGCTGTGCTTGAGATTAAAGAATGAACCAGCTTCGATGGTTGGTGGAAATTTAGATGCTGGCTTCTCAGGGTCACACCACTCATTGAGCACACAGTGAACTGGCCCACAGTGAACTTGTCACGTACTGCTTGCCTATCTGGGGGCTGGGGAGATGGCTCAGTAGAATAAGTGCTTCCCTGGCAAGCGCAAGGGCCTGAGTTCAATCCCCGGTTCTGCCAAAAAAGAAAACTAACAAACTGCTTGCCTATCTGTTACTCAGTGACAAGCAAGGGACCCAAGCACAGTTTCTGTTTTAGCTTACTATAGCAAAGCACCATGGACTAGTGCCTTAGAAATAACAGAAATGTATTTCTTCTGGTTCTGGAGGCTGGAAGGTAAAAATCATGATGTCAGCTTCTAATGAATCTGTGCCCTCTAGGGTCACAGACTGCCAGCTTCTCATTCGTGAATGGCAGAGAGTGGTGTGGGGAAATTGGCTCTCTCATGACTCTTACAGGAAAACTAATCTCACTCATGGCTCTGCCCTCATGACTTCATCTAATCCAAATTATCCTTTGATGACCCACTATCCCACTGGAAGGCAGGGTTTCAATATATGAGTAGGGGGCACAAACTTCCAGCCCTAATACTGCTGTATAGCTTCCAAGAACCTAGCATGGTTATTGCCACACAAGGTGGTATAGCTGCTGTGGTTAGTGACATCCAATAAAAGACATGAGGGATTTTTTTCTTTTTTTTTCCATTTCATGTTTACTGCAGAAAATGGAACTCTTATCCGCAAAGTTGCTTGCAATTCTGTTAGGAAAGTCTGTATGACATAAAAGATTAATCATTATATTTATTTCCTTTATCTGTTTTATGCAGTAATCATGTCACTGGAGTCTCATTTTAAATGACTAACAAATGAAAGGAAAAATTTTCAGAACAACCCCTGCTGGTTTGTAACTTGGCAATTGTACATATAGACACTGATAGTACTGAACGTTTGTTGTCATGGCTGCCTTGGAGGAAATACCAATTCCATATTCATACGTTACTCCATTCCATTTGATCTTAATCTCAATTTCTGTCATTGGACAAGAACTACACAAATGGTAAAGTGCCTGCAAGCAGGTGCAGGGGCCCAGGGTTTGATCCCCGGGCCTGCCTTGCCGGCCCCACCCCCAGGGCATGCTGAGACAGCAATTGAGACTGGGCATGGCGGTGGGTGCCGGTAATCCCAGCTCTTGGGAGGCTGTAAACAGGTGACTATGAGTGCGATCTAGTAGTGAAACCCTGAACACCCTGTAGACCCTTCCCTAAAATCCAAAAAAAAAAAGAACTACTCAAATGAGTTGCAGACATCCAGGAGAAAGTATATTTGTGACTGATTGCTCTTGTCCTCTTGCTAGGCAGATCTTGCCTTGCTTTAGTCACATCTGGATGCCACTGTATTGCATGAGTATTGACGGTGAAGTATTCCTTATACTCTATAACATAGTGTTACTACCACTGATGACAAAAGCCATGTGTTCTGCTTCACTCCACATTTGCCTCAGTGTGATACAATTAACTTACATGCGGTTGGTATCTTCCTGTTCTTCAAGTGCTGGTACCCAGATGAGAATGAAAGTGTAACAGGTGAAAACAATACTCCGATGGTGTTTAAAAGGTAATTATGAAATGTAAGCGGACATCTTCAGTAGTGGCTGTGCTACTTTCTTTGGCTATTTGGTATTTTCATATGTTCTTTTTTATTCCCCTTTTTTCTTTCTCTTCCCCATCACTGTTTTTTTTTAATAAGACTATTTCAAATGTCTTTTATGAACTTTTTTGCCTTTAAAATTTCTTTCTAAAGTAAAGCCCCAAGAATGAAATTGAATTAAAGTGTGTATAATTTTGAATCTGTTTATTTTTGCTAAATTGATTTGCAAATGAATTCTGCCAGTGTTCCTATGTATTTAGGAGAATCACTGTGTCATTCAGTCCTTCATATTGTCTTAACAAAGAAGCAGGAGATTTCATTTCATTAAACAATTTTTGCATTTCTTTCACACGTAGGCTACTTTGCATATTCTACACAGCATTTGGTCATTCACTGCTGTGTCTACCTTGAAAATATTGTAAAATCAGTGAAATGGAGGTGGTAGCTACACAGGATTGTGAATATATGAAATCCTGTTGAATTGTTTCTGTCAAAGTGGTTGGTTTTATTTTCCATGACTGTCCCCTAGCATCTGGGCCCATGTGCCCTGAGTCAGACCCCAGGCAAGGAGAGCTGCTGAGCCCTGGGAGCCCAGCAAGCCTCCTGGCTACAGTTGCCGTGGTAATACTCTTGGCTGGGAGGGTAATGCATGCTGCATTTTGCTCTCCTAGTTATATTGTGTTTTCCCAATGAAGTTTGGCCTATAATGAGTTTAAAACAGTTTCTGAGTGACAGAATTTGGCTTGCCTTGGCAAGTACTCCTGCTGGATGGTATGCACAGGTTTATAGATCTTGAGGAACTGTCAGATAAGCAGTCCAGGGAGTGCAGAGTAGAGATGAGTCCAGTTAGGAAATGGTGACATCAGTGGATTTTGTGAAGGACATCATAAACATCCCGGTATCATTAAAGGACCAAATGGAGGTATGACTGAGCTGGAAAACTCCGCAACAGAAGTAACAGAAAGCCTGCTGGCAGAAGTACATGGTTGAGTATGTTGGCTCCAGACCTTGCCGGAGTGCTCTCTCCCAGTGCTCAGTATTGAACGAGTCTTTCCACCTCAGCATTTCCTCTTCTTAAAATAACCTGTTGGTATCCATCATGTACTTCCCCAATGGGACTAATTTTTATGTGATTTGTCTGAACTCTAATATATTAGACCTATTAGCCCTTTCCCATTCATATTTGTTTTTAGATTTTCCATTTGTTGTGTTTGAAAACATAAAACTGTTTAAATCTTTATACTTTTCTAATTTTTCTGTTGTCATGTCTTTTTATTGTATGTCAGTCTCTACTTAACTTTTCTGTATTGAGTAATATTCAATGTATTTCCTCTAATTAAAATTTCCTTTGAGGGGGCCTGTCTGTTAGCTCAGTTGTTTAAGTGCCTGCTTATGTAAATGCAGTCAGGCACAGGCTACCTAGGTTCAATCCCCAGCTCCTCCTTCCTTACCAGACCTTCCCTTAAGGCAGCCTGAGCCAGTCCCCCGCCTCCCAAAAAAACTTTCTCAACTTTTGGGTCAGGCAAG
>NDGM011098463.1:0-11760 GCA_002564305.1 Octomys mimax | reverse complement strand
TGTGTGTGTGTGTGTGAGAGAGAGAGAGAGAGAGAGAGAGAGAGAGAGAGAGAGAGAGAACAAGTTTCAGCCCAGATAGGCAAGGACTCCCAGAGTCCTCAGCAGTGTTTGGAAAGTGACAGGATTGTCTGTTTTTCAAGTAGTAGGTGGATGGCCTATTTTGTTCTGAATATTAGGAAAAATACAAGCTTCAGGCTGGATAGTTTTTGATATTAGATGGGTAAAAGTAGAGAGGCTCCAGGACTGCATTACCCTGAAGGGTTCTCAGAGTATCTACTAGCATTAGCACATTTTTTTTTTTTTTGAGACAGTCTGGTCTTGAACTTATGGCGATCTTCATGCCTCAGCTTTCCCAGTGCTAGGATTATAGGTGCATGCCACTGTGCCCAGCAGCACTAGTTTTGATAGTTTTGATCCATTGCAGCTAATCAATAAGTTGGCTTAATGAATCATTAATAAGCAAATGAGTAGTAACCTCAACATGTGGCCTTCTGTTTAAAAACAGTGGATAAAAGTTTTATCAGAGTCAAAATAACTGAAAAAAATATAAATATAGACAATTACACCATTAGACAGGTTGTGTGGGTTAAAAAAACATGGTTTTCTTCTGGATAATGCTAAAATAATCATCTTATTTCATGATTGTGAAAAAAATCTTAAAGCTGGCTATACTTACTAGAAAATGAGCAACTGACCTGAATAGATTTCTTTTTAAAGTGAACTTAACTTAATCAGCTGAAGAAATGGGTTATTTGCTTCAATATACATAGAGAATATATAAAATTTATCCATTTTATAAGAACACAGTCCTTTTATTCACATCAAGTAAGAAATTCTCATGGCCAAAAGCTTATTCATATGCACAGTATTTACCAAGGAGGCAGAAGAGAGAAATGGAAATGGATAAGTGTAATGTATACCTAAAAAGGGTGGAGAGGAATAGGTTGAATGGGAGCTGCTTCTTGCCACTCTGTGATAAGCAAAGGAAGGACTTGCTGGGACTAAAAGTCACAAATGTTTTTAGCGTGTGTAAGAAAAGCAGTAAACAGTAAGTCCTAAAAATGCCAGATAGATAGTACCAACATGGGTACATCCAACGCGACATTGATCAATATGGTGGTCGCAATGAGAGAGTATTTATCTGTGAGTTTTGAGCAATATTTTGATGAATGATGATCATTTTCTCCATGGCATGGGCTCACAGAAAGAGAAAGAATTAGTTCTCAGCCCAGCCATATATTTATCCAGACTCCAAGATTCTGAAATTAAACATATTTAACTTACTATGGGCTGATAATCTGTGTGGGCGGCTGGGATAAAACAGCGAGCAGAGCTCTGTTTCTGCCAGCACAGTAGTGTGCTACAGGGACACCATTAGCACAGGAGCACAAACCCTGCTATGTGCTGGGCAGGGAGCAGCATGACATTCTCACAGTGTCTTGCCTGGTTGGGGTAGAGTGTGGAAGAAAGCCAGAAGTCTGTTTCAAAGATGTGATCATTAGTCTGTGATTTTAAGAATGATTGTGCTTCATTCATTTCCTCTACACAGCTTTCCAGCCATCTAAGTGTAAGTGGCCCCTTTGTGGAAGCACACATGGAAGTCCTTCTTAGTAGAGCTGATTAAACTACGATCAGATGGCAAGCACATTATAAGAGTGGTATGAAACCCATCTCTTGCCTCAATCTCCTGACTCTCACTGAGAAAGCAATCTGCCTCCATAGGCATCAGTGGACCAATTACATTCCACTCCAGGCGGACACATTTCCAGAAACACTATCCTTATAACTTCGCATCAGAATCCTTCCCAGAAAAAGGCAGAAAGCCCATTTTAGTCCCCATATAAATGGCATTTGAGTTTATATGGACAAAGCTGGATTTCTTGTTGAAGATCATTTCTTGTAGAGCACAGAGTCATGAGGGTACGAAGTTACTGTCACAATTTGGTTGAGTAGCTTCTACTGTTTTTAAACTCTAGTCAGTCTCCTCCCCCTGCCTGTCTTTCTGCTCTTGAGTAATGGCATCCTGACAGCAGCGGTGATGACTAAAGTCTTCATTCATCCTTTCTGTGCTTTCCATTCTCCTCATGCATACCACTCTCATTTCACAAGGAGATATTTTAATGAGCTTCTGAAAGATTGTTTTTCACGTTTCCTAATATCCCCATGCAGGTCACTAAATTAGAGGAAAGCATTTGAGCAAATGGAAACGGAAACAGAAAGGATCATTAGCGGGAGGGCTGCTGAAGTCACAGCTATTAGGACTCTGATCTGTCTCTTGACAAGGACTGTAGAAAAGATGCTGAAAGAGGGAAGGGTCAATTACTAGGCACTTGCCTCAAAGGAGACAGGGACACTTAGAAGATCCAGTTTTGGTAAAGTACACATTTCTCTTCCTATTACCTTATGCCAGGGCTATATAACCCCAGAAATGGGTAAGGTGGGAGAAACAAGTGCAAGACCTCATCGGTGTGACCTTTAGTACAGTCAGGCTTTGTCCTCTACACACTGGGAACCTGGTGACTCAAAACAAAATACCAGAGTTTTCATTTCTAAAAGGAGGGAAGGAATAAATTGTATTTATAACTGAGTATGGTTTTGAATCTTTCCCAAGTTTCTCTTTTCCTGTGGCTACTCATATGGCATCTGAATTTCTTCCCACCCAAGGAGTTAATCTAAATGAAAACTTTAATCTCTTTATGAGCAGAAAATGTCAACCTGAAGAAGTGTGATCATCAGGAAAAGACAGCAAGCTTTAGTTTCCAGGTACTTTTTGCATCCATCTTACTCATGGGAAGATGGTTCTGGAACAATAAGGATGCCTTCTCAGCAAGTCATAGATGAAATGAGAGAAGTAGCTCTTGCCATCCTCCTATTTGCTCCCTGTGGGCCTGGCAAGCACATAAGCACACCAAATTCATTTCCTTGGTTACTCACAGTTCATCTCGATGTCTTATGCATATGAGGCATCTAATAGATGTCTTTCAAGTTTGAATTCAAATATAAGGTACAGTTTGCTAAATAAAGCTGTGAATCAAGATTATCTGAAAGAGAATAGGGCTCCTATATTTACATAGAAAACTATCTCAGACCTTAGAATCAATTATCTTCCTTCCAACTAAAAAATACCCAAACCAACTGATGATGGAAGAGGAGAGGCCAGGCTGGGAGGCTAGCTCTGCAGTCTAAGCACTGCCTGGCAAGCACAAGGACCCTGGCTAGATCCCTGATACAGCATGATGTGCTGGCCCTGGTACTCTGATCGTGCCGTACTGGACGTGGAAACTGGGTGTGGTGGCGCATGCTTGTAATCCCAGAGCTGGGGAGGCTGAGACAGGGGATTGCTATGAGTTTGAGGTGTGCAACAAGACCCTCTACCGAATAAATAAATAAATAAATAAATGAATAAATAGGAGGAGTCCCAGTGAGACTCCAAGTTTGTATAGAGAGCCCACCCCTATTTATGAATGAAGCCATATGTATGTTGATTTCCACTTTCCTGAGTAGGCAAGACAATTCTTAATATATATTTGAGTGTTTTAAGAGCTGGTTGTTCTACTTATATGACTGTGACTTTTTCCAAGAACATAGTAACAGGCATTGGCAGAGCGAAGGTGGTTGGAAAGATGCTAATTAGAAAACATAGACATTAGGCCAGTGTTCAGAGGGCTGTCCCTGGATGTCAAAGCCAGAAGAATTAAGGTTTTAGAGAGCAGTGTTCTGTTAATTCTAGGGATCTGTCAGAACACAGGCAGGATAAGAAACCCATGAGTTTCTTACTGGGACTCCTGATTCTGGACTAACATATTGTTTTCTTTTTCTGTTTTTCTTGTATTTTGGGGAAGGGTCTACAGTGTGTTCAGGGTCCCCCTACTAGATCAGGCTCTTAGTGATCCCCCTGGTTACAGCCTCTCAAGAGCTGGAATTATAGGTACGCGCCACCACGCCCAGTCTCAATTGCCATCTCAGCGCTCCCTGGGGGCGGGGGAGGCATGGCAGGCCCGGGGATCAAACCCCCGGCCCCTGCGGCTGCTTGCAGATACTTTAATCACTGAGCTATTTGGCCGGCCCTAACATACTGTTTTCAACCTTCCATTGAGTAACACATTTTTTTAATTTAGAAAAAAAAATATTGACAAAAATGTACTCTTTAAAGTCTGAAATATTTGCATAATTCTGACTTACAAATGCCTCCATAATAGAACTTCATTGCAATTCCATACGCGTTTGTCTTTTTCCTTGCTGTCAGTCCTTGAGAATAGGACCTCAGTCTACTTTGCGGCTGTCTGTAAGGAATCCAGAGTGTATTTATTAGCATTAAATACATTGTGCAAATATGCTCATATTATTAATTATGGGGTGTCCTGTAAATATAAGAAAACAGAACTGTTTGCTACATTTTAGGTTGTGATTTCATTATATTAACATCCAAATTTTTTATTCATAAGAATGTGTTTCACCCCTTGGAGCAGAAGTCAAAAGAAAATGAGATAAACACCTTTGAAACACATTGATTCTGCGCCTATAATAAATATAAATGAGGTGGTGAAGCATGTATAATTAGGTGCATTCTTATTAGTAGTGTACTCTTTCTTGAATTTAGCAAGTTTCAGGCTTTGTATCTTATACTGATATATATAAAATATCGATATCAATATTAATATTATATTAATATAATATTAGTCAATTCCAGGCTTGGTACCTCAGTAGATAAATCTGAATTCATCCATATAATCATGGAAAGAATCAGTAATATCTGTAGGTTGGAGATGAAACATTTGACCTCAAATATTTCTGAACAGCAGTTAGGAATCAAGTGATGTCTAAGAAATTTGGAAGAGGAGCAGACAGATGGCAGCTCGCTGCTCCTGGACTAGGGCTCTTGCATAAGACCTGGTAAGATGAGATTCAGTCCTAGGATGGCCAGACCGTGCTCTGGGAAAGCAGGAAATTGGGAGCATCTGGCAGAGGTGATGAATGTGTGGGGAGTAGAAAATAGAAGCTTCTGGATGGCACATCTTGAAGCCCAGGTGCTACTAAATACATTATCGCCCAAACCTGAAAATTTGAAGCTAAGTATGTACAGAGCTTTGGCACTTGACATATGGTGTTTCAAATATAAAAATTATAGACCATCTGTCACATCCAGTAGACTTATCTCTGGGAGGAACACTGCAGACCAGAGAACCCGCTACATTTTCACACCCATAAGTGACTACACAATCAATACATATTAATTGGAGTGTCAGCAGGGATACAAGTCTAGTAATGCTGTAAGTGCAGAGAATATAACCTCAACCTTAAAAACCCAAGCTGAGGCAAAAACAGGTGGGCAGATGAGGTGCACGGATTTGATTTGTTCTAGTTCTGAGGCTTCAATTTCAAGGCTCATCATCATAATTGTTCTTGTGCATTCATAATAGGCCCCCCCCATCATCTTGTTACTTGGTGTTGGCAAAGTGACAACTTTGGATGAATAGAATTTCTGTCTTTTCAAGCCTGCACCCATGCAACTGAACATCGCTAGAGAAAAACACATAGTCATGTTGTCTTATTGCACATTACAGCCATAATCATAAAGCTCAAGTATGTTTTTACGGAGCCAGGTCATTGTGCCCTGTATCCCGGCTCACCTAGAAGGGCTCCATCTCAGCTTCTCTGCTCTGCTCTTTTGGTCTTGCTCTTAGTGATACACTTCTCATACCCAGAAGACAGAAACACTCAGAGTAGACTTTCTTGAAGCCTACATCACATTTGCTTCAGTCTCAACACCTGCACCCACACCTCTGCTTCCTTTCCTGTTCCTGTATAAGACGTCTTGGCTTCTATCTAAAGTTAGCTGTTTCACTTAGAAAATCTCATCACTTTTTGCCTACTCAATGATATTGATCTAACAATTGCTTATTCTCTACATACCATTTCTCTTCTCTTTACTGACAGTTGCCATCAGCATTTACATATTATGTTAGGGTTTTATCAATACTAAATCATGCAATTTTATTGAGAATAAAAGTTTGTACTAATATTGTTTAGACAAGATATTATATCTGCATCTTGTCCTCTGAATAACTACTATGAAGACAACAATATGCAATGTATTAATTTATTTTAACCGTCCTACTAACCTATCTTGAAACTGTTTCATTTCTATTTTATCTTATTTCTCATTAAGATAAATAAAAAATAAACCAAGAAAAAATTCAGATAATTTCTTTTTCTTGATTCCAACTCCTCCATTATCTCTTTCCTAGAAAGATTTATTCTTGCATTCTTATACAACATCAATAAAACTTTCATTCCAAAATATTTCACCAAAATGGCCCTGCTTAAGACCACCAAGAGCCTCTACCTTGCTAAATGAGTCTGTGGACTCCTCCTATGCAAATGTTTGTCCCTGTTTGCCCTTACACCTCATCTACCTAGCCAGTTTTGACTCTGAGTCTACAGGATGGTCCTTTGCAGTCTCCTTTGCTGCTTTCTTCTCTTCATTTTTTCATGTTGGTGAGTCCCAGGGCTCAGAGCATAGTCCTCTTCTCTTAACACATAGTAATTTTATCCAGAACTTTGGTTTTAATGTTGTCTATATTTGATGACTCTTGAATTTATACCCTTATCCCAGAACTCTTTCCTCAGTTTCGGACTCATCTACCTCTTGGCCTCCTTAGCATTCTTACTTGGAAATCTAACAGACATTTTATTGTGGGTTATGTTAAATTAAGCTCTGGATTGTGTTGCAGCTTTTTCTTCCTACCTGTAACATTCTCAATCTCAGCTGATGGATATTTGATTCTTCCAGCTGAATATGTCTGTGTAGTCACATTAGACATTTTTCTCTCTTTAACGTCACACACTTAAATCTACCAGAAACCCTTCAAATTGTATCCAGTATACACATATTTTCCTGGGCCACTGTAAAACACCCTCACTTGAACCATTTTTCCTTGTCACCTAGGCTACTGGAACAGCTTCTTAAATTTCTCTCTTCTACTTCCCATTTTGTCTTATAGCTGTTTTCAGTACAGCAAGATAATGATCCTGTTAAGATGTAAGTTAGTTATGACAACTTCTGTCTCCAAAACCCTACATCACTTAGAGCAAAACCAATCTAGCAGTATCCAGTGTTCTTTGGACCATTATCTTTCAGCTTTCTGTCTCCCTCAGTTTCCACTGGTCCCTCCCCTAGAACACATTGGCCACTTATAGTCCATTGAACTTGCCCTGTACCCTCTATGGAATATTTTTCCTACAATCACTTTTTTTCTATGTATGTCCATCAACAGATGAATGATTAAAGATAATGTGATGTTTATACACAATGGAGTACTGACTACTCTGCAATAAAGAAGGCTAAATTTAAGTAATTTGAAGGCAAAGGGATGTACCTTAGACAATATTAAGTGAATAAATCAAATATGCAAGCTTAAATATTATATATTTTTTCTTATATGACAAACCCAAAGTATGAATAATTTAAAGAGAAAAATAAAAGATAAATAATAGGAAACAGACAGATAGATGCTTTGCAAACTGAAAGGGGACTAAGAGATGAATGGAGGGGCCAGGGAGATGGTTCAGTGGAATAAGCACTTCCTTGCCAAGTGCAAGGGCCTGAGTTCAATCCCTGGTTCTGGAAAAAAAAAAAAAGATGAATGGAAGTGCAATGGCTGGGCTTGATCCCAGGCATGCCCTGCCAGCCTCATGCTTGAGGCATGCTGAAACAGCAATTGAGAATGAGCATGGTGGTGTGTGCCTGTAATCCCAGCATTTGGGAGGCTGAGAGTAGGAGGATCACTATGAGTCCAATCTACATAGTGAGACCCTGTAGACCCTGTACCAAATACATTTAAAAAAAAGAAAAGAAAAGAGAGATGAATAGAAAGAGGTGGAGGGGAAGTAATAGGAAAATAAAAATAATTAAGATGTCTTATATGGATCAATTCTCTATGAGGAACGCAGTCATTTGGTACAGCAAACATGTACTAATAAAAATTGAAAATTTAAGGAACATATTATTTGTATTTATTTATAGCATACGTATAATAATTTGATATATGTACACAATATGTAATGATCTAATTAAAGCAATTAGCATTTCCATATCTTAAAATATTATTATCTCTACCCTTGAGAATCTTCCAACTTTCTCTAGTTATCTTGAAATATATAGCAGATGGTTGTAGAGTTTAGTCGTTCTATTGCACTGCAGAACAGCAGAATGAATTTCCCCTATCTATCTATATTTTAGTATACATTATCTAACCTCTCTCTATTCTTCCCTTCCTCTAGTTACCCTTATTCTGCTTTGTACTTCTATCTGATCAACTTTTTCAGCTTCTAACCAACAGGAAGAACATGGAGCATTTGTCTTTCTGTAGCATATATATTGATACAGTTGCTTCTCCTTCAAATTTTTGTACCTCACTTTCTCAATATACCTGTCTTGATCAGCATCTTTAACACTACAGTCTGCTGTATCTCTTACACTCCTAAGCCAGTAACCTGTTTTTGTCTTCCTTCTTTAATGATACATCTTGTCTTCTCACAATGATGTATTTAACTAATTTATCGAGTTACTGTTACATCTTATTCCTCATTGTCAATGAAATTCCACTAGGGCAGAGATTTCTGTTTTGTTCATTGATACAATGAACCGGTGTTTGAATTTTGCATGAAAAACAGTATGCATTCCATAAATATTTGTTGAAGGAGTGGATGAACTCCAGGCTCTGAGGTCATCATATATGTTAAAATTTACTGAAGTACTTCTTTATTTCTCTTTGCCTCCTGACCATAGCTCCCCAAATGGCATAATCATGTATCCTAGAAGGTTGTGGAGGTTAAAAATTAGGGACCTCCTATTTTGATTGTAAAAATGTAGGTAATGTCTACTTGTAAAATGAAGCCTTAGATTTTTTTGGCCTTGTGGGATAGTTCTAGCAAATTTTCTTGCCTGATAACCTTAGAACTTTTAGACCTTCCCAGAAAGCATTTCTACTAAACAGAGAAACTTCAAGTGCAAAGATCCAGTTGTTAAGAAATATCTTGGGTTACTATTTGAATAAGGTGGAATTTAATCTTTATTGTATTGCCTATAGAAAGTAATTTCTTGTCCCTGAAAATCTCTCATACTGATTGTCATAAATAAGACAATCCAGATTATTATTACTATTTCTACATGATTTGATAAGTTATTACTGCTTTAACAAACAAAGAGATCAATTATTTCACAATATGGAGAGAAACATGAGCATTGGTTGTCATACAAATAAAAATTCAGAATTATTCAGCCTCAAAACAACTTTTTATGGCTTTAAAAATTAAAACTGAGTTATCATGCTATCAATCTCCAAATGCTCAAGTCATGCAAAATCTACTTGTGTTAAGTATCTGGGGATGCAAATAATGCTGAAAAAATGTCTGATAAACATGAAAATATCATCAGAATTAACTTTCTCAATAGAAAAATGCTGCTAGTTCTTTCAAAAAAGAGACAATAGTGGTACAACACAGACATTATCCAATTTATTTTGATTTTTTAAATGTAACATTTCAATTGCTTTCCTTTCTCTAGATATACAGACACACACTGTAATGTAGACTTATTCAAGGTCTATCAATGGTACAATATTGAAATAATTGAACTTTAACAATAAAGGGACAGCTTCGCATTACACGATACATCATGACTATTATTAAAGGACAATTCTGCTATGCTTTATATTTCTGAATTTTTGTTCATACTGTCAGAAAGACAATACAATTACCTTTTAAAAGACAATAAAGGGGCTGGGGAGATGGTTCAGTAGAATAAGTGCTTCCCTGGCAAATGCAAGGGCCTGAGTTCAATCCCCAGTTCCGCCAAATAAAAATGAATAAATAATGAAAAAAAGACAATAAAATTGAGTTTCCACAGAAGGGGTAAGAACCCTAAATAATTGTGACAAAATGATAACAAAGTTTAAGGAAACATTGATTTCTTTTAGAATTAAAATTACTTTTTTATATTTTCCAGATAGAAGACCTTTATCTGAGTGATTGTTGGTTAAGATTTTTTTTTCCCAGTTTGTGAGTTGTCTTTTCACTCTGTTGGTGATTTCTTTGGATGTGCAGAAACTTCTCAATAAGATGAGATCCCAGTTGTTGCTTCTTTGAATTATTTCCCTTGCAGTTTAGATTTTGTTCATGAAGTCTCTGTCTGTACCTAAGTCTTCAAGATTTCTATCTCCTTTGTCTTCCAGTAGATTTAGTGTTTCTGATTTAGTATTTAGATATTTAATCCATTTTTTCTTCTGTTTAGTGCATGGCAATAGACATGGGTCTAGTTTTATCTGTTGGCATGAAGAAAGCCAGGTTTTCTAGCACCATGTATTAAAGAGGCTATCTCTGTTACAGGGAACATGTTCGGCCCCTTTGTCAGAGATTATAAGGTAGCTGGGTGTGTTTAGAAATGCATCTGGATCTTCTTATTCATCCTTCTGATCCTCAGGCCTGTTTTTTAAAGCACAGTAGCTTTGCAGTATAATTTCAGGTTAGGGATTATGATGCTCACCTTTCCTTTGTTGTTCAGAATTGATTTTTCTATTGTGGGTCTTTCTACTTCCTAATGAATTTTAGAAATATTTTCTCTAGTTCTGTGAGGCATACTAGTGGTATTTTCATCAGGATTGCTTTAAATATGTATAACAGTTTTGGGAGTATGGCCATTTTCACTATGTTGGTTCTTCCTATCCATAAACAAGGGATGTTTTTTTTTTTTCATTTTATGATATCCTCTTTGATTTCCTTTTGAGAAAAAATTTAAAATACTTATAATTATTATTTTGGCGCTGGAAGTTAAACCCAGGGATTCATGCATTGCAGGTGAGTGTTCTACCTCTGAGTTATACTTCAGCCCTGAAAAAATTTTCACAGGCCCAAGAAGGTAAGACAAAAAAAATTATAAATTATATCCTTGTCTTTAAATAAGATTAACTTTGCCTAGAGGACATGGGATAGGGTGGGGATCCTCCAACCTCTTATATGAAACTCAGCAATGACAAAAAGATCCAGGAGTCTGGATTTTGGCAGGCCTGGGATTATTTGTATGTCAGTTTGTATCATGAATTGTGATCTTTTCTAAATCAATTTGGTTCTTTAGATTGGAGTCAGTTCTCTCTCTCTCTCTCTCTCTCTCTCTCTCTCTCTCCCTCTCCCTCTCTCTCTCTCTCTCTTTTCTTTTTGGCAGAACTGAGGATTGAACTCAGACCCTTGCACTTGCCAAGGAAGTGCTTATTCTATTGAGCTATCTCTCCGGCCCCAAAATCTTCTAGATTTGATTAACTTGCAAAGTTCAGGAGATATTTATTAAGGCTAAATGTCACTTACACCATTCAAGTAATTTTTCTGTATTGAGTGGGAAACGATACACGTTGGGTTCTATCTTTGTTTATCATTTATGAATTTTAGTGGGTTCATTTTGATTCATTAAAGGGGTGAGAAACTTAGGTGTTGTGCTTATTCTCAACAACCTAAGGACAATTAATTTGTTTTGCTGACAACAGAAGCAGCCACATGTATAATTTGGGTCCTGTCTTCCTTAGCTATCTATTCCCTCTCTATCCAGAAGTGGAAACTCTGTCATTAAAATGTGATGTTTGAGGGCAGGAGATAAGTGGCATAAATGTCTGCCTGGCAAGTGCAAGATCCTAAGTTCCAACCCCATTCCGACCTGGGCCGGTTCACCCCTCCTTAGGCAACCTGGTGGTCCCCCGCTCCCGGGAGGTC
>NDGM011098457.1:0-16408 GCA_002564305.1 Octomys mimax | reverse complement strand
AGGAGAATCACTATGAGTCTGATCTAGTAGTGAGACCCTGAACACCCTGTAGGCCCTTCCCTATAATACAACAATAAATAAATAAACAGACAACCCCCCCCCAGTAAAATAAAGTAAAATATATCATTTTGTGAGCCTAAAAGTACTTTGGGCATCCTGTGTTTAGTGGATGAACTGGTGCTGGAAGGAGCAGGGCCCACGTAAGCATCCCTGGGTGGGCACTGACAGTCGATGGCATCATGTTCTTGACCAAAAATGAAAACTTGAATGAAGAAGCCTTCCCAACACCAGCACGACATAACCTGGAATTACATTAAATTAATACTGTAAGGGCTGGCGAGATAGCTCAGCAGACTAAGTGCCTGCTTAGGCCAACACAGGGACCGGGGTTTGGTTCCAGTACCACATGCCATGTGGGCCCTGCCCCAGCTGCACTGAGCCAGCCACCAAGACTGGGCGTGGTGGTGCGCACCTGTTATCCCAGCACTGGAGGGGCTGAGAGCAGGAGGACCACTTCAAGTCTGAGCTGTGTAATGAGACCCTGTACCAAATACATAAAATAATTAATTAAGTAATTAATACTCTGACTTGGAAATTGTTAGAGGAGCTGCTGGCCTCTTTCTTGAGTGTCTCGTCCGTCAGCAAGGTCTTATCATACTCTTCATGCAGACCGTGTACGTTTCTTGCGGCCTTCATTATCAGGGACTCTGTCACTTGTGTCATTGCTGTGAGTGGCGTCCTTTGCCGCATTCCTGTAATCAATGCTGGCCTGGGGCTTTGCACTCTGTCCTGCGTGCAGTCACTTGGGTAAGTGCAATTCCCTAATAGAATCTCTCAGATTTTACAGATGTGTCTTCAGAGAAACTGAAGGTAAAATCTTAGTCTCGTTTTTTCTTGTCTTATTGCATTAGCTAGGATTTCCAGGATACCAGTGATGGCTTCACACACCAGCTCCACTCGAATCGATCTGTAGGGTCTCTCACCAATGCCCAGATCTATTCTGTGGTCTTTCCCGGCCATTACATTTAAATGGCCGCTAGTGAACCATACAGCTAACACTGTTTCTCCAAATTTTCCTGGATCCTATCTCCCCAGTTTGTCCCTCATATCCGTGGAAAGGCTGTTAGAACTTCACCGAAGCATGCGTGCGTTCATTCATTCATTCGTTCATTGAGATAAGGCTCCACAATGTAGCACAGCCAGCCTTGATCTCACTAGATAGGACAGGCTGGCTTTAAACTCATGGAGTGCCTCCTGCCTCAGCCCCCCAAGTGCTGGGGCTACAGAAATGCACCGTCACACCTAGTGAATTCACCCATCTTGTAAAGACACTCATGAAAGAGGACGTCCAGAACTGCTTCTGAACTCGCAAGGATGGTGGGATAAGTGTGTCTGAAGCAAAGGGGCCTTAAGCTCAGTATGTCTTTTACTGTAGTAAGACTGCTTTAATGTTTAAATTTAAGTATTTGCTTGTATTTCTATTGTTCTTTAGAATTTTCCTGGGAATGCAATCAAATGCTTTCTCTAGCAAGTATTAATAAGTGTATGTGGTTTTTCTCCCTTGATTTACTTATTATCCCTGGGGAAAGGAGCCGCTCCAAGGAGCCCTCACCGCAGAGAGCCTGAGGCACGCGCACTTCCAGGGTCAACAGACCGAGGAACCGTCTCCACACTCTGCCAGCCTGCAAAAGATGACCTGCTGGTAAAGATCCGTGTGCCGCCTTTTCTGTTCCTTGGAGTCAGGGCCTCGCTGCGCAGCTCAGGCTGGCCTGGAACGCGCCGAGATCCTCCTGTGTCAGTCTCCCCAGCGCAGGGAGAAAATCGTCAGCCCGATTTCGCATTTTATCTCAGAACCAGAAGGGCACGGGGCGCACGGTGCCGTGAGGAGCTCTGCCGACCCCATCTTACAGACGGGGACACGGAAGCTTCAAGGGTCTTGGGGGGGGGCGCAGAGCCAGGAGGAGGCGAGGGGTCCGGGCGACCCGAGGCCCGGCGCTCCCGGGAGGGCGGCGCCGTCGCCTGGTCCCTCCCCGCTCCTCCGCCCCTTCTCTGTCCCGCCCGCCGGGGAAGAGCAGGCCGGGCGGTCCGGGCGCTCGGGCTATCGTGCGCAGAGCTGGCGCGGAGCGGGGCGCGGACCATGGCGGCGGTCGCGTGGGTGCTGGGCCTGGCGCTGGCGGCGCTGGCGGGCGTGGCGGGCGCGGTGGGCACCAGCGCGTGCTACGACCGCGCGGGGCGGGCCCGGCGCTGCCTGCCCGAGTTTGAGAACGCGGCGTTCGGGCGGCGCGCGGTAGCGTCGCACACCTGCGGGACCCCAGCGGCCGAGGACTTCTGCCCGCACGTGCGCGCGCCGGGCGCGGGGACCCAGTGCCAGCGCTGCGACGCCGCCGACTCCGCGCTCCACCACAATGCCTCCTACCTCACCGACTTCCACAGCCCCGACGACAGCACCTGGTGGCAGAGCCCATCCATGGCCTTTGGGGTGCAGTACCCCACCTCCGTCAACATCACCCTGCGCTTGGGTAAGGAAGAACGTGCTCGTTTTGTCGGGGACCCGGGCAGAGGACACTGAGTCTCTGTGCACCCCGATTGGAACATGGTGGGGGGCTCAGGAGCAGGGACAGGGCCTGTGCTCTTTAGTACATAGCAGGAGGATGGAATTCGGGGTGACCCGGGGGCCCGGGTGAACCCTGAGGTTGCATGATGTCCCTGGGGATGGACCAGGGTGTTCACCACCTAGCCGGAGTGGTGTGGCCTTCTGGGTGACCAGGGTCTGAGTTCACTCCTGCCGGTGGCCGGCCAAGCAGGTTGGCCTGGCCTCTCTGCCTTGCCCAAATCTGCTGCCATCCAGTCCGTGCCAGGCTCAGGATGCCCTTGGACCCCCAGGTGCTGGAGAGGCCCAATCTAAGTCTAGCCCAACCTGGTGTCCTCCTTGGTCCTCTGCCCAGTGCTGGGCATTCTTCCTGTTTCAGCCTCCTGCACCCTCTCCAGGAGGGGGTGTTTATTCCACCTTGAATGTGAGACCCAAATCTCCCAAAGCTTTGCCAACTCCTAGTATTTTTATAACTTCATTTGGCAGCTAAGCCTGACCTGCGACTATAAGCTTTGCTTATCCTGGTGACAGTGAATATTCCTACACTTCACTACTGAAGTCTCATTTGGGTCCAGCCTACAAGCCCAAAGCATGCTGGGGTGACACCAGGCAGGCAGCTTCTTTGCGAACTCTGCTTGGCTGTCTTCCAAAACATGTCCTAAGCTAATGAGTTTGAATGAGGGATGTTCGAATCATACCCCCGCCTTCCAGATGAGAAATTTGGGCTCAGAGAGGTTAAGTGCTCTGCCTAGAGACATACAGCTGGACATGAACATCTGTGTACATCTGGGTCCGAGCATAGACTTGGCCTCAGCTGCGCCGCCCGCGGGCCCTTCCTAGGCTGGTTGTGAGGCCTGAGGAGAGCAGAAGACGATCTGGAGTGGGTGATGGGGAGGGTGGACCTTGTGGCCATGTTGCCTCATCTTGCTCATCTGGACCCTGAGGTGGGGCTGCTAGATGGGGCAATGAGGGGGCTGGCAGGAGCCCAAGGCCATGGGGAAGGAATCTGGAGGTGGTGGTGAAGGGGAGACATGTGACAATGTGTTCCACATGTGTCAGGGAGCCCAGAGGCCCAGGGGGACCCGGCCCAGGGTAGACACAGGGGTGGGGTGGGCGTCCAGGGCTGAGTTGGGGTGCTGGTAGGGAGGTGTGTGAGCGCCAGGCAGGACGCTCACATTGGGAGCAGGTGACACTGAACCTTCTGTGAGCAGGGAACCTGTGGCCCAGCATGTGGCCAACACAGCACACGTGCGAACACATACACACACATGTGCACACCCACTCCAGCTTGTCTTGCCTTGGCCAGCACGCTTTCCATTAGATCGCAGTCGGGCAGGATTTGCACACTGAACAAAGGAATGCAGGGATGAGTGCATAATGATTCTGCTCCAGGAAGGGGAGAACTGGGACGCTGGGGGAAGGCTCCTGGCAGGCCTAGTTGGGGTGGACGGGTAACCCTGCCCTGATCTCAGGTCACCTCCTCAGCGAGTGCAGCTCCAAGGCTGGGGGAGGGGGAAAGGGCAGCACCCTGGCCTGGGGTCCCTGGGAGGGAATAGCAAGGAATGGGGCGGCACAGAGAGCCTGGGATGGAGGGGTGGAGGTCACCACTTTCCCAGCCCCCCGCGGCTCCCGACATCTGTTCCAGCTCCCGTGGTGTCTGTGGCCGGCTGGGCCTTCCTGTCTGGGATGAAAGGCCACAGCGGGGCTGGCGGCTCCCAGCCTCCTCTGGGGCAGCGGGGGACCAGCCTTCATCTGGGACTGTTCAGGGACAACCGCATGCCTGCCATCCCAGCACTTGGGAGGCTGAGGCAGGAGGGTCAGTCCCTGTGAGTCGGAGGCCAGCCTGGCCTCCCTAGGGAGATCAAGGCCAGCCTGGATGACAGAGTGAGACCCTGTCTTGAAAAATAGAGATACATAAATAATAAAGGCTGGACCCCGGGAAGACCCGTCCCCTTGACTCCTGGGGAGGCACGGGACGGCCTCCCCTTCCATTCATGCTCTGTCTCGAGGGGCCCAGAATCTCCTGGACCCTTAGAAAGACCCCCAAGGCAGATGAGTTCTGAATACACACACACGCACGCACGCACGCACGCACGCACACCCCTGTGGGGCAAGGCCACAGCACTGTGTCTACCTCCGCTGGTCCCCTGGCTGCTGCAGGAACCGGGTCCTCCCTGGGCCTTTCAGCCCTCCTGCTGTGTCCGTAACCTCACTGCGCTGGCCGGGGGTGCAGCTGGGAGGGCGACCCTGGGGGCTTCGGCCAGTCCTGGTCCAGCGGCCTAGCTGAGGCCTGCAGCCAGTGACAGCTGTCATAAGCCGGGGCCAAGGGCGCTGCAGTTCTGGGATGCACAAAATGGGCAGGAAAGGAGACCGGGCAGGGTGAGGGCTGCTGCCGCTCCCCCAGAGGCCCTCAGCTTCCTGATGCGTGGGCTGGTGTTTGCTTTGGCGGGACAGAGCTGGGGCTGCAGCCTCCTCCATCTCCCAGGGACCTGGCTGGCCCCGATGGGTCTCAGTCAAGGCCCTGTGCCCTCACATCCCATTCTGGCTGCCTGCTCCTGTGAGCCTGTGAAAGGGCCGCCACCGCAGCCCACCTCCCTCCCCACCGCTGGGTAACCCAGGCCTCCTTCATAGAGTGTTTAGTGCCTGCCATGTGCCAGCCCCAGTGCCTAGCCAGGGACACAGCAGGAGGGCACTCAGCTGTTGGAATCATGGCCCCATCTGGAGCTGACTCTTCCTGCCCCTCCACACTGACTTAAGGCAGGTCCTGAACAGCAGCTGGCCCTTAGACATTATACAGGAGCCCCAAATTTAAAGCCCCAAAGCAAAGACACCTGTGGGGTTCACGACAGCATTGATCACAGTAGTGAGAAGATAGAAGCAACCCAGGAGTCTGGGTGGGTGATGGAGAGGCAAAGTATGATCTGTCCTCAAGGTGGACTAGTATGCAGCCCTGAACAGGAAGGGGTTTGCAATATGGGCACATGCGGAGAACATCATACCAAGTGAAATAAGGTCATTGCAAAACAGCAGTGCTGCAGGTGTCAACTTCTAGCTGTCCCAAGAGCAGTCTAATTAATAGACGTGGAAAGCAGGCTGGGGAGGGGGCTGGGCAATTAGTGTTTAATGGGTGCAATTTCAGTGTAGGAAGCTAAAAATGTCCTGGGGCAGGGTGGTGGTGGCGGTTACCCCACACTGAGTATGCTTAACACTGGTGGTCTTGACCTTTGAAAATGATTAAGATGGTGGTGTTTGTGTTGTACGTACGTCTATTATTTATTTTTTTTTTTCCGGAACCAGGGATTTTGTCTATTATTTATGAAACAGGGTCTCGCTGTAGTCTGGGCTGGCCTTGAACTCACTATGTAACTCACACTGGCCTTGAACTCATGGAGATCCCCCCGCCTCAGCCTCCTGCATCTCCCTGATGTATTGCAGTGGTCCCGAGCCCCTGCCTCCTCTCTACACAATTTAGTTTGCACACTTTGGTGGGCTTGGACAGAACCCCCGCCTGGTCCCCCAGCCAGACAATGGATCCACAGTCGTAGTGAATGTTGGGGCTCAGCATGCCCAGCAGGGATGCAGCCGAGCTCTGCCAGGCTTTGTCATCTTCCTGCGTTCCCCAGAGTCACCAGCTCTTCACAGGGCTCTGTGGTCCCAGAATTGCCGGGAGCTAGGGCGGCAGAGGAAGGCCAGGGACGTGGGTGGCCAGCTGGGGCCTCAGGAAGCGGCTCCCACCCTGCTCCGGCTCCGAGGCCACGGCGCCTGTGCTCCCAGCTCCGTCTGTCCACTGTCCCTGCCCCCCATACCCTGCTCCCAGATGGCTCCAATTAAAGGGCTTTGTTTTGTCTCCATTTTCCCAAAATAAGCCCAGGTCTGGGCTGGGGTGCATTCTGCGCTGAAGTGCTGGATGTAGACAGGCATGGCTTCTGACTGCCCAGTGGGCATGGTGTCCTTGGGCTCCTGATGCCAGGCAGGGGTGGGCAGAGGGGACATCCTGCCTGGCAACTCTTTCTCTCTGGGGACTTGGGGAGCCCCTGGGGTTGGGGCTTTTGGTGACAACATTGGGGACCTGTGATCAAGTAGAGACCTGACTGCCTTGTGCTTGGCATTGGGGTGTCCTTCACACGCTGAGTGGGGAGTCTTACCTGGACAACATGAAGGAAGGGCTAGCACTGGGCACACTGGTGCAGGCCTACAACCCTGGGGTAGGAGGCTGAGGCAGGAGGATCACCACAAGTTCTAGGACAGTCGGAACTACAGAGTAAGACCCTGGCTCAAAATAACAAAGAAGAAAGTACTTAATGAGGTGCCTGGTGCTTAGTAGGTGCTCAGGGCAGTGGCAGGACACACACACACACACGTACTCACATGTGCGTGCACGCCACGGGGGGGGGGGGGGACCAAGATGTCCCAGCAGCCTATGTCCCAGTGAAGAGAGGAAAAAACGCTGTGTCCAGGGGAGCACACCTGTCTGGTCACTCGAAAGCTCGGGGGTCCTGGAGGCACTGCGAATCCCTCTGTCAAGTAGCAGGTTTCCTTTCCTAGACTGGGCACCTTCTCGGAACTTCTCACGACATGGCGGGGACTCTGCTGCCTCCTGGCCTCCTAATTAGCTCTCCCGCCCTGTGGCTGTGATGTTGCCGCCGCCTCTTCTTCCCCGCCCCCCTCCCGCCCATGTGGCAAGTGACGCTGTTGTTCCGTGGTCCGGTCCACAGCTCGCTTTTAAGCAGCTCCATCCTCCCTTGTGGAGGCAGCATGCCCTGCTGGTGTGCTGGGGGGAGGGGGCTTCGCACTACACCCCTGGGCAGCCACATATCTGGCTGCTCCTCCACCCCACATGGGGCTTCTCCAGGTCCCAACCCTGCTGGCGGTACGCGCTCTCTTCTAAGGGGACTTGGAGTCCCAGTGCCAAGCTGAGCTGCGATGGAACTTTGGAAAACATCTTAAAACGGAACATGGCAGGGCGGTTGCTTTTTAAAAAATTGTGTAAAATTGTGTTTTCTCCAGTTTTTAAATTAGAACAAGCTTTATGAGAGAAAATTTGGGAAAATATAGGGGAAAAAAAAAACAGAAAAGGAAAGAAAACAATCACTCCAAATCCCAAGGACAAATGCGCTTAGCCATCGGGTATCTTTTCTTTTTGGTCTCCTGTATTTTGGAATACTGCTTTATGTGCTGCGCTGGGGGTGGAACCCGGGACACACCCGTGCCAGCCAGGGGCCCTGCCTCCGCCCCAGTTCTCTTCGTTTTGCATTCTGAGCCCATGCCTTGCAGTCCTCCTGCCTCAGCCTCCTGAGTAGCCAGCCCCATCACCTTGGGCCGCCCGCCCTTCTTGCCAAACCTTGTGCGGGTTTGTAAACCTACAACAGGTAACTCCACACACACTGCTTTGTGCCTTTTCTTTGTTAGTTTTTAATTTAGCACGCTGGCCTCAGCGTCCCGGGTGTTACCCGCTCTCTATGGGGTGCTTTGGGTCACTGCAGGGATTAGTGCCCTCCAAGGTCCCCAGGCTCCCTGGCTGGGCGAATGCCCCCCTGCAGTTTTCGTCTCCTTTCTTGTTGGCGTCCCCAGAGCCGCACCCCTCGCCCAAGCCCAGGAGTGTTCTCATTGCTGCTCGCCTGCAGCCCCGCGCCGCCTTCTGGGGGCCAGGGGCTTTTTTCCCTGCGTTTTTCCTTTGTGTGGTAAAATGTGCTACCATTTACTGTCCCACCACTTACAACCGTCCCGTTCAGTGGCATTAAGCGCAGTGAGGTTGTGCAGCCATGACCACCGTTCAACCCTGCCCTCTGTGTGTGGTGAGACAGAAGCCGTCCTCATTAGACACTGACTCTATCCTCCCTCTCCAGCCCTGGCACCCCTGTGACACTCTCTGACGCTGTAACTCCGGTTACCCTAGGGGCCTCTTGCAAGCGGAACCCTACAGTATTTGTCCTTTTGTGTCTGGTTTCTTTCACTTAATGTAACATCCCCAGAGTTTACATTTTAGGTTTCAGGGTCAGAATTGCCTTCCTCTTCCAGGCTGAGTAATATTCCACTGCACGTCAACCACCTGTTGGGCATCTTTTTTTCCACTGATGGACATGTGGCTTCCTTCTGCCTCAGGGCTATGGCGAACAGTACCGTAGTGAACATGAGTGTGCAAGTGTCCCTTCCAGACCCCACCTTCAATTTCTGACAGTGCTGGGTCATTTAGAAATTCTGGTTTTAGTTTTTTGAGGAACTGTCACACTGTTTCCATCTTGGTATGCAGGGCATTTCTCCCCAGGTTCTTCACCACACCTTGTTGTTTGAGTTTTGTTTGTCTTGGTTTTGATTGGATTTTTTGGGCCAGGTTGTCACTGTGTAGCCCTTAAACTCCCCATGCAGCACAGGCTGGCTTCAAACTTCCTCTGCCTCAGCCTCCCAAGTGGTGAGGGTCTAGATGTGTAGTCACGCCTGACTCTGGGGCTTGGTGGTAGCAGTCCAGAGATATATGAGGGGCGTCCCTCACATACTGTTCATTTTACCCATTTCAGCTCTGCAGTCCAGGGCTGGGGCCCAGCTCGGTGGTCAGCACATGCCCGGCTTGTGTGAGGCCCTGGGTTTGAGCCCCAGCGTTGCAAGAAAAGAAGTCAAGAAGTGCAGATGATGATTTTTCCTGCATGCACAGAGTTGGGGTCCAGCCCCACAATCACTGATGGGCCTTGTGACCCCAAAAAGAAGCCCTGTACCCCTTCCATACAGTTGCCTCTTCCTGACCCCCGCCCATGACCCCTGCTCTACCTCCTGCGTGTGGATTCACCTCCTCCGGGCTCTCGGCGCCCACGGGGAGGGGGCGTGGCGTGGTCCCCCATCCTGCCCATTCCCCTGCACCCAGGACTTCCGTGGTTCATCCGTGGCTCTTCTGCTGTGAATGCTCTTCTGGGAGGACGGAGGTTTCAGCTCTCTGGGCCGCGTACTGAGGAGCGGGGTTTCGGGGTCACGGGGCTCGGGCTGTGTTCAACTCTGGAGCGTGGGGGAGGGGCCGGGAGAGTCGCGCTAAGTCGCTGAAGTTTCTCTGGGTGAAATTCTCAGCTTGGAATTCTTTTGCTTCTGTTTCCCCTAGTGCCAGGCCGGTCGCCATGCACCACTGTGCCCTGCTATGTGACTGTTGTCATGTTTTTAATCACGTGAAGATCACGTGACTCGTGGGAGCCGAGCCATCCTCCTCCTTCATCCCTCCGCTCCGCCTCCGCCTCTCCATCCCTTCCCCTTTGAGAAAGTTCTGTCTGCCTTCCTTCTGTTATCCATTCTGTTCTGCTCTTACTCTTTGGGTTGGTCAGATAAGGGAGGCCGCGTGATACTTAAGCTTCGCTCTGATCTGTCTCGCTGAACGTTACGGCCTGGAGGGGCTGCCGCTTGCTGACAAGTGCCCCGAGTGTGCCCTTCCCTGCAGCAGAGTGGTACTCACGTGTGTGGATACCACTTCTTCGTGGGCAGAGCGGCCACTCCCAAGGCTTGGCAAGGATGAGCTCTGCACAGAGCTGCTAGACCCTGGGGGACGCCTGGACTGGTGCTGTTATGGGGGCTGCAGCTTCCACAGGGTCCTCAGACTGCCCACGAGGGTCCCACCGTGCTCACCTGTGCATGTCCCCAGCAGGGATGATGTGTAGTGTGCTTTCCCACACACACCAGCCGTCCTTCTGTCCCAGGGAGCTGTGTATAAAGCGCCACTCGTTCCTGAGCTGGCCTATTTCTCTTTTTATTACCAAGCTGTAAGAATTCCTCATATAGTCCAGGTGCCAGTCCGAGGTCAGATATGTGCCAGCAGTTGCCTTCCCTCCTGGAACTGCCTTTACTCATTCTCAGTAGTGTCCTTTGAAAGAAAAAAAAAATGTGTCAAGTGTGGTGGTGGCGCACACCTGTGATCCAGCACTGGAGAGGCTGAGGCAGGAGGATCGCTGCAAGTTCAAGGCCAGCCTGAACTACACAGCAAGACCCTGTCTAAGAAGCAAACAAACACAAAGTTGCAGGCAATGCCCCCTCTGTGGGTCACTCGTGGTGCTGCCTCTCCCCCTCCCGTCTCTGAAATGGGCACGTCTTTCCGGCTGCAGGCAAAGCTTACGAGATCAGCTATGTGAGGCTGAAGTTCCACACCAGCCGCCCTGAGAGTTTCGCCATCTACAAGCGCAGCCGTGCGGAAGGCCCCTGGGAGCCCTACCAGTACTACAGCGCCTCCTGCCAGAAGACGTACGGCCGGCCTGAGGGCCACTACCTGCACCCCGGGGATGATGAGCAGGTGGCCTTCTGCACGTCCGAGTTCAGTGACATCTCCCCACTGAGCGGGGGCAATGTGGCCTTCTCCACCCTGGAGGGCCGACCCAGTGCCTACAACTTCGAGGAGAGCCCGGGGCTGCAGGTAGAGAACAGTGGGCCATGGGGCTGGGGTGGGTACTGGGCTGTAGGCTCAGGGACCCGTGAGACCACAGGGCTTCAGCACACGTGCCCGAGGTGGCTGCTAAAGAAATAGGTCTTAGCTACAAGGGAGGCTGAGGCGGTAGGATTACCTCGAGTTCAAAGCCAGCCTGAAATGCAGAGTGAGACCCCCGTCTCCACTGTACACCCCCAGAACTTCTGGGGTGTAGCTCAAAGGGAGGGCACTCAGGAGGACTGGGGAAGAGACAGGCAAAGGAGAGAAGTGGAAGAGGGTCTGCTCGGGCACAGGAAGTACCCTTCCAGCGTCCCGCGGCCCCGCCCTGTGGTCCAGAGCCCCGTGACAACCTCAACGCACTTTTCTCCATCTCTGTACAGATGAGGAAACTGGGGCCAGGGGTCAAAGGCATCTTGCAGGGGGCAGATGACCTGGTGTGTGGGGCCCTGTGCTGGTCTCCCCAGAGCTTTCCGCTGTGCCCATGCTTCCCCGCTGACAGCCAATGACAGGGCCTGCCCTGCATTGTGGGGGTGAGCTCTGGGGTTCCGGGGTGAAGGAGGTGCAGGCCAGCAGACAGCCTGTGGGCTGTGTGGCCCTGGCTGCCCTGCCCAGTTCTGAGGCCTCCGGCCGCCAGCCTCATGTGACTGCAGAGCGCCCCAAATGTGCGTTTATTAGTTTTTTTCTAGTACTGGTAATGGAGCTCGGGACCTATGCACTGCGCCACCTCCCCAGCCCTGTTTATTTTTTTATTTTGAGACAAGGTCTCCACAAGTCACTAAATTTCCCAGGCTGGTTTCAAACTTTTGATCCGTGATCCTCCTACCTCGGTCTCTCAGAGTGCTGCGATGACAGGCGTGGGCTACCACACCCAGCCTGTTTTGTTAAATCTTATGAATTTTGATGTCAGTGGCAGCAGGGGCCAGCGGCTGGCCCACTAGAGCAGGAGTGCTCATGGCCTCACAGTTCCTCCAGCCCAACCCACACGGGACACTCAGGTTCGCGGCCCTATGGGGCCCGGCTGTGTCCAATGTGATGCTACGGGCAGGGATGGCCATTGGCTGAAGCCAAAGTGCCTCCTGTCTCCCTGGGGAGACGAGAGGCTCTCATCTCACAGGAGCACTGAGGCCTGGAAGGAAGCCATGTCCTGCCCAGGCCAGATAGGTGACAGCTGGACCCCAAGCTGGCCCACTGGGAGGTCCCCAAGGCCACTGTCAGGTTCCAGGATACTCTGTAGGGAGCCACAAGCTCGTTGCTAACAGTGACAGTTTACTGCATTAGGAGGTTGCAGCCCAAGGTCAGCAGGAGGAGGAAGTGGCGGGGTGGCTCCCAGGGACCAGGCATGGGGCTTCTTCTGTCCTTCTGGAGGGTCCTGCAGGCAGCGCTGGCCCCTCCAGCAGCGCCTGCCCAAGCCCTGATGTGCAGGGCTCTCCACGGTTGGTCATGTAGGCATGGCTGGCCCCTGCATGGCTGGCCATGGCCACTAGTCCCTCTGGACATCACACAGTGTGGCCTGAGGCAGACCTGGTGTCAGGTGGCACACTCGAGGCCCTCGAGGCCACTCACTGGCCAGAGCTCTCCGGGCCAGGAGAGTCCTTTGGCACACAAGCCCCTGTCCCATGAACAGTGTCCCCAGGCCATTGACCTGGTTTTGTTTAAGGTCAGTTCCTACCCCAGGAGATTAGAAAATGTCACCTGTGGTGAAATGAAGCCCCTCAGAAAGGACTAGGTCCCCTCTACCCTGTCCCTCTCCTGTCCCCTTAGGGCAGCTCCACTAAGGGCCGGTGGCAGCAGACCTTCTGACTCACTGCCCCCTGTGTCCTAGCCATTGTCCCCTGTGGAGAAGTGATCTTTTCAGAGCTGTCCACCCTGCTGCTTTCCCCTGGAGGAGGGACCTTTCCCCTGGACAGACACGTGGGAAGGTCCCCAAAGAGGACCAAGCCCTTGGGGTGGGAGGCACGGAGGGGCATTCCGTGTGGCCACTGGGTTTGGGTTCTATGTACCTGTGGAGGGTGGACAGAGGCAGTGAGGCCACTGCAACCGTCACACCAGAGCCGAGTGGCTTCCTGGACCGCAGGACCGATTCCACCTGCCCTGGCTGCCTCCTTTGTTAAAGCCATTGTTGTGGTGCCGGAGCTGAAGCCAGGGGCTCTACACACTTGAGACAGGCGACCCTCTCTGCCCGGCCCTGCTGCCTCCTCTGCAGCACCTCACTCTGGATCCTCAGATGCGACAAAGGCAACCCAGGTCCCACTCACAGTGAGCCAGAGCTGTTACAAACTGCAAACAATGCTAGGTGTGGGGGCGTACCCCTGTCGTCCCAGCACTTGGGAGGCTGAGGCAGGAGGATCACTGAGAGCTCAAGGCCAGCTTATACTTCACAGTGAGACAGAACAAACAACATGCAACAGCCTTGTCTGGGTAGAGCAGCACCTCAACCTTCCCGGCATCCGAGACCCCCAACATCCGGGCTGAGGAACAGGTGCTTCCTCCCCAGCTCCTGCTCGTGTGGTATCACAGAGGCCTCCAGCCTGTCCTGTCACCACTGTGGTCTTGGTCCCAGGCTGAAGGGCAGACGTAGGAGCCCAGCAGAGGCTCCCTGATGGGCCGGAGGCAGGGGCCAGGCCTTTGCTCTCTCGGGCGCCCCGTTGGCCCCAGGCAGTGGGCAGACAGGAAAGGCAGGCTGGCCTGTGCCGAGCGCTTGGCCCTGCACTCCGTTTGAACCCCAGCCTGTGGCCAGCAGCACGTGTGGCCCTGGATGCTGTGCTGCCCAATCTCGGCCTCCTCTTCTGCAGGCGGAGGTGATAAGACGCCTGCTCCTAGCGTGGCCATGGAGTGGGCACCTTAGGCACACAAGAGTGGCTAAGACACCTGAGAGCCTTGAGCCTTAGCCTGGACACTGTGCGTTCTGGCCGTGGCTCTGGGATCCTCGACCTCTCGAGGCGGGCACCACAGCCCCTGCAGCCCGGATCCCTCGCCGGAAGCGCAGACTCCTGGGCTGGGCTGCAGCTCAGCGGCGAGCACTTGCCCAGAGCAAGCAAGGCCCTGGAGTCCGCCTCAGCACGGCACAGGAAACCAAGGGACACAGAAGGCATGTTGGAACCAGACGCTGGAGCACACCGACCTTTTTAGAAGCTCAGTCTTGGGTTACTAGGGGAGTGGTGGGGATTCCAGGTGCCCCTGTTTGTGGTAGCAGGTGCCACACACAACCTCTAAAGAGGCCCCAGCAGTGGCCGAGCCCAGGTCCAGCCAGGCTGGGCTCTGGGAGCAGCAGGCTCCAGGTCTGAGTCATGCTGAGACGGGAAGAGCAACTTTGCCAGGAGCTCGTTTTCTGTCCTGATGTCCTGATTGCTAAGCCATTGCCCCTGGGCTGAATTAAAATGCTGATTAATATTCCACCAGAGCCGCTCCTGATTATAACAGCAGGCAGATGAAAATGTCAGCCTTCACGTGGGCCCCCCACTTCCTTGCCACACGCTGCCACGGGATGTTGCTCATTCAACCAGCAGCGAGTATTCGCTGGGTGCCAACTATGTGCCAGGCAGGACCTAGGGCCAAGGCCACAGCAGGGACAAGGGCACCCAAGTCTCACTCTTGTGGGGTCACACTCAGGTGGGAGAGATATCACCCGGGGCCATGGGGTCTCTTAGTAGGTGACAAGCTGAGAATCCTGCTCTGCTCTGCCAGGCCTGGGGAGTAGGCAAGGGGCATCACTGGGCCCACCAGCTGTCACCTGTCCTCTAGCGGGGCACAGGAGTGGCCTGGAGAGGGCAGGGAACCCTGAACCCTAGGGTGTGCCAAGCCCCGCCTGCCCCAGTTCCTCATGAACACACCCAGCTGCCACCCGGGCCCCTGCTCCAGCAGCCTCATGGGGGTGGCAGTGTCCTTGTCCCCTTTCTCCAATGGGGAGATGGAGGTGCAGCGAACGACACCTGGAGGAGGTGCTGCTGGAGCGGGGCCCTGCAGTCCTAGTTCCTGCCCTGTCCCTAGCGTCTGGCCCAGCTCTGCCCAGCTCTGCCCATCCACTGATGGGCCCTGCCTCACCCCCAGGCCTGGGTCACCAGCACTGAGCTCCTGATCTCCCTGGACCGGCTCAATACATTCGGGGATGATATCTTCAAGGACCCCAGGGTGCTGCGTTCCTACTACTACGCCGTGTCCGACTTCTCTGTGGGCGGCAGGTAGGTGGGGGTGTCACAGTGCCAGAGCAGAGAAGGGGCTGTGTCAGGACTGCTGGGCAGGTGCAGCAACACTTCAGGTGACCTGGGGACAGGCAGGGCAGACCTGGCCTCCTGGATGGCATTGGAGGCCTCACGCCAGCTCCAGCCACTGACTCCCAGCTGGCTGCTTCTGCCCCAAGAGCCTGCCCCTTGTTCCTGCTGGTGCTGGACTTGCGGTCCCCTCCCTGCTTCTCATACAACCCATGTCACTACCAGCCCCCTGGCCCCAGTCCCAGGTCCTCCCAGCATCTGACCACAGCAGCCTGTGACCAGTCTGTTGCCCAGCACATGCTCGTACTAGGAAGCAGGGGCTGCCTCAGACGCTGGCGCCGTCCTTGTCTCCCTTATCACCACCTCCCAACGCCCTCTGGAGCAACTGCAGCCTGGAGGGAGGCAGGCGATGTCTTCCACATGTGCCTATCTCCGAAGGGCAGGGAGAGACAGTGTGTTTCTGGCTGGCCTCCTGATGTGGCAGATGCAGGGCCCGTGGTCCCCAGGAGCGTGTCAGCCTGCCCCAGGTTCACCCAGAGAGCGAGTGGCCATGCACAGAGCCCAGGCACATGGTCGAGAAGTGCTGTTGTGGGAGAGGCAGAGGCCGGATGGGAAGGGGGTCAGGGCTGAGGACCTGTGGGAGGCTGTCACTGGAGTTGGCCTGAGGGCTAAGGGACGGTTTTTGGAACACCCCAGCCAGTGAGCAGAGGTGAGAGAAGGACAAGTCTTCCAAAGCGGGCGGGAGCCAGGCAGCTTGTCCCAGCGGGTTGTGGCCAGCAGGGAGCAAGGGCCCCAGAGCCATTTGGGTGGGAAAAGCAGCCCAGTGTATCACTGGATGGGCTGTGGAAGTGGACAGTGCAGACAGTGACCAGGGCTGGGCATCCATGGTGCAGAGACACCTGGGTGGCTTCAGAGGGCAGGAAAGGATGTGACCCAGTGTCTGTGTCTCACAGTGTCTTCGAGCTCCAGGGAAGGCTGGGTCTTGGGAGGGGATGGCCCCGGAGGACAGTGAGGACCCTCTACGCGCCACCCATGGGTCAGCTTAGACCTCCCAGGGTCGCAGATAGAGTGAGCCCCAGGCCTGCTCTCAGGGCCTCATGCCAGGGAGCATCTGGGCCCCAGCTGTGGAGCCGGACCACCCTCAGCCTAGCAGCTGGCTGTGCCACCTGCTGCCCTCACACACAGGAAGGAACAGGTGGCCCTGCAGCGGGGGGGGGGGGG
>NDGM011098451.1:2784-15627 GCA_002564305.1 Octomys mimax | reverse complement strand
ACCAATTTGATTTGAAACCGTCTCATTGCTATTTGTTTCTCAATAAAATTATGGAAAAAAAAACAATGAGAGGATGGTCCTTGCAAAAGCAGCCTATGGGAGCTCGTCTTCCTCTTCCACCGTGTAAGGATGAGTGAAAGTCGCCATCCAAGCAGAGCAGCGCCTTGCCAGACTGTAACTCTTCTGGGACCTTGAAAGTTTTGGCCTCCAGAACTCTGAACAATGCATTTCTATTGTTTACAAATTACTCAGCCTAAGGCCTATTTTTATAGCAGTCTAATGGACAAAGAGCTATTGGTACTGAGAAGTGGGATGTTGCTAAAACAGATACCTAAATGTGTGGAAGCAACTTTGGAACTGGGTAATGGGCAGAGGGACTGGAGGAGTTCTGAAGCGAAACTAGAAAAAGAATCCCGCATGCTGTGCCTGGATCCGTAAGATTCAGATGGGAGCTCAGAAGAAGAGAGCTAAAGAGAAAAACNACTGGATCAGAATGTTGGGTAGGAATGGCAAAGGCCATTCTGAGAAGGCTTTAACTGGAAATAATGGGCATGTTAGTGGAAGCTGAAGGAAAAGTGATCCTAGCTATAAAGTAGAATTTAAGGATTTGGAAAATTCCAAGCCTGGCTTTATATAGCATTTGAGAAAGCAAGTTTGAGAAAGAACATCCAGTGTGTAGATTAGAAGGCAGCGGCTTTCTGTTACTCAGCATGACAATAGAAAAGCAACTGAAGATCTGAGAGATCTTTGGGACAGCCAGTCTCCTCAGAAGTCCAGAGCACCAGGACTTCAAAGGCGCAACAGCTTCAAAAGTAGGGGAGTAAGTTTCCAAGGGACCCTCAGGTGCTTTGTCCAGCTCCACCAAAGGCTGCACTCACTGTCTTCTAGCAGTATTTCTTGACCACCCCAGTTTTGTCTTCAGCAAGCTCTGGAACTGAGGTAGCTGCTATTGCAGAGAGTACAGGTAGTAAACCTCAGTGGCATTTGCATGGTGCTATCTCCACTGGTTTGTAAAGTACATGAACTACAGGGATACAGCTGGTGTACTGGGTATCAAAGGGTGCTCTGGGGAATCCCAAGGCCCAGGTAAATCACTGACTCAGGGATGGGGCTACTTGACTACAGAGAACCCCACTAGGGGACTGCCTGTTGGAACCACGGAAATAGCATCCACCCCAACTCCAAATCAGTAGAGCCATTGATGCAGCTCCAGCCTGGGAGAACTGCATGCAGGGGGCTCCAAACTTAGAGCTACCATGTGCACCATGCCCCTAAAGCCACAAGGCTAAGGCTGCCTAGACCCACGGCTTCAGGGCCTGCCAAATAGCTCAGCAGATCAAAGTGCCTGCAAGCAGGCACAGGGGCCAGGAATTTGATCCCTGGGCTTGCCGTGCTGGCCCCGCCCTTGCCCCCGGGGCACGCTGAGATGGCAGCTGAGACTGCCAGTGGTGGTGCACACCTGTAATTCCAGCTCTTGGGAGGCTGTAAACAGGCAGATCAGTATGAGTCTGATCTATTAGTGAGACCTTGGACACCCTGTAGACCCTTCCCTAAAATACAAAACAAAAACAAAAACAAAACCAGAAACACCCACTGTGGTAACTTCCACCCTAGAGTATCGGAAGGTGGGCGTGCTTTCCTGTTCCTGGTACAAAATATCAAATGAAATTCTTTTAGTAGTTGCTTTGTTGTATTGACCCACAGATCCAGAATTTGTACGCCTCGGTACAAATTATTCTCGCATTATTCTCGCTGTGGCAAGGAAAATTAGCAGCATCCCAAGATCGCTCAGTTCAATTCTTTTTCATTTTTTTTTTTTTAAAGACAGGGTCTTACTATGTATTTCAGGCTATCCTTGAACTCACTATATAGTCCAGGCCAGCCTAGAATTCAGAGTGATCCTCCAGCTTCAGCCTCCCAAGTGCAGGTCTTTGCAGTTTTGATAGTAATATTTATCAAAAGGAACAACACCTCTTTTGGGCATATTTGTTATAATTTCTCTAACTGTGTGATTATTATGACTTCTTCCCACAAAAGTAGCACTAGACATACTTCTGGAAAGAAATTGTTTAAAAAATTTATTTGATACAGGTTCTCACTACACAGCTCAGACTCATAGAGATTGTCTTGTCTCAGCCTCCCCAGTGCTGGTATTATAGGCATGGCCTGCCATGTCCAGTTCCAGGGCAGCACAGCATATGGTACTGGGAATTGAACTCAGGTCCTTGTGCTTTCCAGGCAGGCACTTAAACTACTGAGCTATCTCTACAGCTATTGAAAGAAATCTTAAAAAAAATTCTAGCTTAAATATGTTAGTGAGGGACTGGTTAAATATATTTTCTTGTTAATGTGTGAGAATCACTGAAATTGATTATAAAATAAAAACATGATTTATCTTTTCTTTAGTGCATGTACATTTTTATTTATTAAAACAATAAATATACATCCAAAATGTAAGTTATGAAACCCTGTCATAAGAATCTTCAGTAATCATTGATCATGCCCAGAAGTTTATTATTACTATTATTATTATTATTATTATTATTATTTTGGTCAGCTCAGCCCATCCTAAGGGTGGGGCTGGTGCAGCATGTGGTATTGGGGATCGAACCTTGGTCCCATGCGCCTGCCTAAGCTTGCTTAAGTGGGTGCTTTAGACTGTTGAGGTATCTCGCAAGCCAAAGAAGTGTATTATCATTTAAAAATCTCTTGGGAATTTGTTGACCATGGAAAAAGTAATTTTTTAGTGTAGATAAAATACCCAAACAAAACAAAACAAAAAACTTTATAAGAAACTTTTCTACCCATAATTATTATTCCTTTCTGGTAGCTATCTCTTTGGAGAGAAATATCTAATGACCTCTCTTTACCAATCAAATCATTATCATAATGGGTTCATGTCCTAAAGACATCACATTAAAGTAGATGCAGCTGCTGAGCATACAGATTTTGTGCAATCTGAATTCACCCATTTCTTCCTTAGGCAGGAAGCTTTAAGATAAGACATCAATGCATCACAAAAAGCTGCTTTATTCCTGGAGCTAGAAAGTGTTTTCCTTGTTGTGTTGTCTTTCTTCAGTATAACACAGATACACTTACTTTTCTGAAAAATGTAGGAGCTGCACAAAGCGAATGAAGTTCTTATTCAAAATTTGACTATGTTCTAGTTAGCTCACAAATGCTTTACCCCAAAGAAGCACAGGAAATATGGAGGAGAGTCTAGAAGAGAATCTAGAAAATCTAATGTTCTTACGCAGATCTGCGTAAGCCAGCTCATAGACATGCAGCAGTACCAAAATATGGGCGTATAAACTGCTTTTCTGGACAGCACCAAGGAGGAGTCTTCCAGTGCTCAAGGGGCTAATGATCTTGTGAGAGAGGAAGGTTTTAAGAAAAGCCTGTGGGATAAGTAAACCTTTTTCTTCAGTACTTGTATCTCTTCTAGTCAATACACGCTGAGCCATGAACTTGAACTTCATCTTACATCTAACATTCTTCAACAGATTTGACTACCTGACGGCCGCCACTTGCCAGTCACAAGAGGAGATGCACGAAGGTGGAAAGAAGACGCGCTCTCCAGAAGACCACTTGCCGTCTTTGTTGCGTGCTAGGGAGACATTCTTGTTTGCAGCCGCTCCTCTCTGTGTCCAATCGAGCAACATGGTGTTCCCTTCGCTGCATCAGCTCGCTGGAGCAGTTGGGCTTTGCCAGTAAGAAGCCAGCATCTGCACCTGAAGCGACCGGTTTGCTCCTTCATGGGACTAAAGCCAACTGTTGTTTTTAATAGATCATAGCACTTGAGCTGGATATTAGATTGTACTACCAGTCAGAAAGCGCATACACATGCAAAATAGCTGCTGCCACCTGCCCATTTTGGTTGTAGGACTGACCCAGGTTGTGAACAAGTAAGAACAAATAACAGACAATACCATCTCTATCTTAGGAACTCAGCCTAGAGGATTTTCACCCATCTTAAGCTTTATGGTGAAAATCACTTCTTGAGATAAAGGATCTCAAGTTTTTAAAGCTTATTTACAATGGGGTGTAGTGACTTTACCTTTTCTCTAGTAGGAGCAATTTTGCATATCAGGTTAGCATCATTCACATAAATAAATTCATAAAAAATGCAAGAAGGTACATAAGACTAATGGTTCAACTTTTTCTGGAACACTTGATTCATGTACAATGACAGTTTGCAAATGGAGTAAGAGGACCTAGAAAATCTGATATTCTTGACCCAAATATCTTCCTTTGCCTAGACACATCACAAAATGGTAACATCCATAGGCAAAGAGCGTAGTTAGTGAAGCATAAATGCACCGAGAATCTCAGGGATAATTTAGGACACGCAGGCACAGTCCAAAGATGTGTCTCCATTATATAACCACTTGGCAACGTTTTCTATTTAAGTTTGTCTTGTCCATATTCAGAACATTTGCACCCAATAAATAACAACAACTCCTATGCTTTAACTGACTGGTAGGAAATTTGGAAGAATGTGAATTTGCTGTCATAACTGAGACCCCCACAAAATCAGTAGGTGGATGGGTCCGGGCGAGCTGAGGGCTGCCTCGACGTTTCCCTCCTGGATTGCAAACACAAACCTGGAGTCGTGCAGTTCTTGGTATGGACTGGATTGTGTCACTTTTACCTCCAAGGTTTTAGGTTAGAACCCTAACCCTGAATGAGACCTTGTTTGGAGTAGGGAGGTAATTAGGTGGAGTGAGGTAATAAGGGCACCGCTGTTTTTCTCCGAAGAGGAAGGTGCACTGGGGGGTCCTCTGCTTCTCCTCCTCCTGCCTTTCTCCCTCCCTCTGGCTCTCTCAGCTCTTTTCCCTTTCAGCTGGGATTAGGCTTCTCTTCCTTGATCTCGGGCTTCCCAGCCTCCAAACCAATGAGAAATAAACTTCTCTTGAGACACCCAGTATGATTTTTTTTTTTTTTAAATAGCAGTCTGAGCAGATCACTATCATAGTTTTTTTCTTTTCTTTTTCTTTCTTTCTTTTTTTTTACTTTACAAGAGGTCTCAAGATGAAACATCCACATTTTCATTTTTAACAATTCCAACACTGTCCTCATGCCAAGAGCACAACTGAGGCTTGCCCGTGAGCACAGCGCAGGCATCCGGAGGCCCTTTTAGAGGACTCAGGCTTCTGGAGATTCTGATGAGCCCTCCAGTGAAGGGAAGGCGGGTGGGCCGACAGCCTGGCCAGCCTGCCTCCTACACCCAGCTCGCCCGCTGCAGCTGGAGGGGTCTCGTGTATCTCTTGGGGTTCCTGAACGGAAGAGAGACTTCAGGGCTCTGGCTTGTCGCTGACTGCCCTCATGTTCAGGCTTCCGTCAAGGGGAGGAGCCCTGCCCTTCGGGCTCTTACAGTGCCTAGCCCAGGGAGAGGCATTCAGCCCCCGCAGGTCCTCGCAGCAGCCCTGTTTCCGGTCTCCTTGACCAGGGAAGGTGCCGTGGGGGATCTTTTCCTGGTGTTCCAGGACCGTCATCACTGCTAGCTCAGTGTTTGCAGAGTCCTATAATTCCATGGAGCCTTTCAATGTTGTTCTGCACTGAATGGAACCAGACAGCCTTCTGTTGTGATAGGTTTTGTTTGTACCCGTATAGGCAATAGGTTTGGAAATTTTTAAGCACTTTCTTTGTCTTAATTAGATGGCTTTATGATCCTCATTATAATAGATAATAGTTGATGTTAATCAAAACAACCAACTTTCTAATTGAATTGATAAAACCAATCAGTCCCCTGAGGCACTTTATAGCACACTATGTAGAATGAGAATAATTAGATGTATTTGTACAATATGGTGAAAATTAAAAGTAAAAAAAATATATGATTTGTAACTGTAATTTAAAGTGTTGGATTTTTTTCCCCCATGATAATTATCATCAGTGATTCTCTGGGGAAATTGCTAGTAAAATTTACTTGGAATTTTACAAATTGAGGAACCTAAGCCTGAAATTAAACAAACATACATCTATTTTCTGAAAGAATTTGCACATTTGCTTATTTATTAAAACTGGATCGTTTTTGCTCATCCTACCAATATGGGGCTCGAGAAAGGCTTTTGTCTGCAGGAAATCTGTGGTTCTCCAAAATGCATGAATATCAATCTGTTGACTCCCTTTGTCCTTATTCTTCCATATCTTGGTGAGAACAGAGAATTCTGACCAAGTTCTGACTTGGAGGGGAGGGTGTAGTTAGGAGAGATGCTGTCAGCTTTGAGGGCTTCAGGAGGCTGGCGGCCTATCAGAGCTCTGGGTGTGCCGCTGGGTTCAGAGTAGGGGTGGAATACCTGTGTTGGTGGACAGTAAAGCTCCAGAGCACTGTATCCTCAATCAGAGTCCCCTCTGGCACTTCTTCGAGCACATATCACTGGGCCAGACCCCAGCATTCCTGCAGCTTTGTGGAGCTGATCATTTGCATTGCCACCAGGGTTCTGGGGGTTGCTGTGGAGTGAGGGCTGCCGTGAGAACCACCGTTCCAGTGCAGTGTGACACAGTTTCATGAGGAAAGGAGATGTGTCCTTTCTATTTTCCCACATGGCTATCCATTTAGTTAGCCTACAAGAAACATGGTTTGCCAAGATAGATTCCAAGCGATCATACACAATCTGCGTGAGTGTGACTTCCAAGGTCTTGACATAACTCATTCAGATTTAAAAATGTTTCAGGACAAGTATCACCTGCTTAAGAATATTCATATCTACACCTCTATCTCTCCCTATCTTTATATCTGTCTGTATCTACAAGTGTGTATGTGCGCATGCATGTGCACATGTGTATTAGGTGAATCAGATGCTTTTCCTCTATGTTCTCCCACTTTAGATGATGTGATGTAAAAATTGCTCAGTGTCCCTCTACTGAGCCTGGTCTTGTCATGGTTGAAGACAGAGAACTGGGCAAGAGGATAAGGAAATTGTTTTAAAACTCATGTAGTAGTAGATCTAAGGATGAAACCTTCTTCACGATGCTGAATTTCATTTTTCATATATATTCCAGAAGAACCATTGAAAAGAATTATATTTGGTATTGTCTGTAAAAATCAAGGATATTAAAAGTGTTTAGAGATGATTTGGACAACGGTACTCTGGATTTCTGCTGGTCTATGGAAAGGGGCAGTTTATGCTTAATTTAACAGTCTCATGCTCCGCTGACCAAGCTAGCTGGGCACCTGTAGTTAATGCTTAATTTATACTATCTCTGTCTTTCAATTGTTTGTCCTTTTCTCTCTTCTTACTTCTTGTTTGTGTTTTCTTTCTTCTTCCAATTTTGCATGCGTTTATCTTGTAATCTGAACAACTAATTTGAAGATTACTATACAAAACAATTAATACTGTGAAATTCATATTATTTTGTTTTAATACTACCTTGTACTCTCTTTAAAAAAGAGTTTAGTGATCTCTATGTCATCCATAGGAAAGACAGAGTAATATTTCACTTCCCAGATATCATATTATATATGTGTGAAGTGGTTATTTTCCATGAAGAAGTGTCTATTATTTACAAGAGTTCCCAAAAGCTATTCAAAAAAAGAATCTACAATAATAATTGCTTTTTGAGACAGCATCTCACTATGTAGATCAGGCTGGCCTCGAACTCATGGCAATCCTCCTACTTCAGCCTTCCCAGTGGTAAGATTACAGGCATGAATCACCATTACTGGCTAAAAAACTATTTTTGAAAGAAAACAAGTGTCTATCATATAAAGAGTTTTTATATGCTAGTACTGGTTGTATTTAAAACTACCACCATATTTATTGATATTTGATTTGAGAAACTCATCCAGAGATAACATGAGGCCATATTACACAAATAACCAAAGAATGGTAGTTATTGCTTATTATGTTCCTTACAAAAGTCAATTTGGAAAAAGAAAAACACCATGGAGCACACAGGTGGCCGTATAGACAGTGGCCCATGTCAGACACCAAGTGTTGTCTTAGATGCTTCCATTACAGGCAAGAGCACCAATGTTGGGCCGGCCAGATAGCTCAGCAGACCAACGTGCCTGCTTAGGTAGAGCACAGCGGCCTGGTTCCATCCTCAGGGTGCCGGGCACGCTGAGACCATGATTGAGACTGGGCGTGGAGACATGCTCCTGTAATCCCAGCCCTTGGGAGGCTGAAAACAGGAGAATCAATGCGAGTCTGATCTATGCAGTGAGACCCTGTAGGCCCTGGACTAACTATATATATATATATATATATATATATATATATATATATATATATAGAAAGAAAGAGCACCAATGTGTTTTCATTATGGGTGGAGAGGCAGAGGCACTGCGGCTTGCGGCTTGGACTGTGTCACACTGAGTGGAAGTCACCTCGCCCTTGTCCAGAGAGCCTCAAGGAGACTGTGGGGTCATGCCCTTCCTTCCTCCTGCCCTCTTTGCAATAACATCTTGGTTCATTGTTGAGGACTCTTCAGCAGGTAGTTAATACCCCAGGCCCTGGAACAGGCATCTTATTCAGTGACCTCTTTGCTTTAAAGGGTTTCCGCTGAAAAATAGGCTCGATATAGACTTTCAATGATGTAGATGAAGGCGTACCTTCATGTAGAAACAGGTCAGGAATTGAGAGCCAGAACCCTGCTACTGGCATATTGTCAACTACAGAATAGGACTTGGAACCAAGAGGGGTGGGCAGGCTGCTGATGGCCACAGACACCAAGAGACCTTCATAAGGCAGGTTGGTCATCTGTCAATGTTGCACTACCCCATTCACCCCAGGAAGCATCGTGATCACTGGAGGGTAAGTTTTTAAAGATTTTCGAAGCTGTGGGAAATCAGCCCTGTGGGTGAGCACACGGGAGGCTGCCAATTCTCTGGCAGAGGTGCTCTACAGTGTATGACAATAAGGAGTTCAAACTTGAACACTCCCCAATCCATGACCTACTGAATAAAAACCCAATGTGGTGTCTTCTCTTCGTTTTCTGTGTGCCATCTAACAACACAGTTGCTTATCATCAGACAGAAGCTGTGGCTTCTCTTACTCCCAGCTCACAAAGTCTTGAAAGGTCAAAACATATTTACCTAATCTGAGCCTTAACTTTCTTATAGGTAAATGGGAGGTGACATGGACGTTTTTTCATAAGAACTAAATCACAGACACAAAAATCACAGACACAAAGCACTTTGCATAGCATAAGAATGCCAAAGTGTTGGTTCCTTCTTCATTTTAAGAGATTTCAAAGATGGTGGTTAAGTAAAACTCTGCCATATTTTAATCAGAATCACACTGTGGTAGTTCTTGTTAATGAAATGTTCCATTAGTTCAATTCAAATATTGCTTCCAATTTCAGGAAATCATTCAGTATATTATGAATGCATTCTAATGATAGACCATTTAAAGGAGATTTTGCAAAAAGATATTCTTTCTACAATTGCAAAAGTAAATTTCAAGCACTCAACAGGACCTAGGTGTCATTGCCTAGTGTTTTGTGGGCTGGGATGTTATTCCTAATTTGAAATCATTGGAGTGGGATGTTATTCTCTAGATTGGAGGGTGGCCTCCAGGGGATATTTGTACATTTTGAGGTTTGGTGGAATATGTTATTTACCACCTGTAAGTTCCTATCTTTTTATTTTTGCTGCAAGTAAAGCTGTAGCCCTTACCTCCATTAGGTAGTGTAGTTTGGTTAATGGATGGGTAACAGGAAAGAGTGTAAAGGGAAGCCAATGTTAATGTGAACTCCTGCCGTTTTTATTATAGTGGCACCCGCAATAGTTAAGGTTGAGCAGCTGTTTCCATTATGAACTCCTATTTCGGGGGTTTATAACTGAGCTGTAAAAATTTGCTCTAGGCGAAAATTCCGCTTATTGGGCCTTAGCCTGGGAGGATATTTCCCCCTACATTTTTTTTTTTGAAAAGAAGAAATCAATTTATCCATTTAAAATAATCTAAAAACAGAAATCTTTTAAAAGGTATATTTTTATCATGGTAATTGCAGATGTTGGAATTGATGATAATTACATTTCTACATCTGCAGATGTTGGAATTGATGATAATTACATTTGTACATCTCTAACAAGTCTCAGAATTCTACCTTTCCAATGTATATATCAAATGTCCAGTGCACATTAATGTAGCAATTTACTAAGCACAGCAATTACTTAGGCCATAAAATGAATCTTTATGCATTAAAATACACTCATATTCTACTATTTTAACAGTACTAATACATTTATTCATCAGATCAAGCAATAGAAATTAGGGTCCCTCTTTCCAGAACTTGTTAAATCAGTCTGTATTTTAGCAGAAGAATAAATTGACATCTTAAACTAGTGATCGGTTATTGAAAACAATGATGAAATTTTATTCATGTAATTAAAAAGTGTGATGGATATAGGAGGGCCTCTCTATGTAGCCATGAGAGCCTTGCACATGCCTGATAGTACTAGGAAGCCCTCTTTTATGAGAGGAGTCACAGAAATTAATATCTCAGCATATATAAAATACAGCTGTTATTATTACTCAGGTAGCATGAAGCTGACAGAGGGGGAGATGACTGACATTGAAAAGAGAACTTGTCCCCAACCAGGAGCCAGGAGGGGAAGCACCAGGGCCAGTCAGGGGCAGAGATAGGGGTGGAACTGAGGGCAAGAGCTGGATTGTGGCTTGTGTGGAAAGGAGCTATTGAAGCAGAGTGAAGAGGCTGAGGTCGTCTAGCTGGAAAACTTGCAGTGGATTCGGAAGCAAAGGGGCTGTTCTGGGTCAGCAAGGCCTAGGTGGCAGCTTCAGAATACAGAAAACCAAGGACAGGACTAATACCCAGCAGGCAGGACCTTGGACTGTGGAGCTGGGTCTGACATTTCCGGTGTGCTTTGTGGGATACTGGATCGAAGTCAATGTTTGAATCTCAGTTTCTACCTTCCTGAAAAGGGATCATGACCACGCCTCTTCTTCCATACTGTTGAAATCTAGACTTCTCCTCCACTAACAACACATACTTGGATAGATTTCTAATCCTCTCTGTTTTCTCTGCTTCAGTTTTCTTGTTCTTTTTGACAAACATGATTGAAATGCTCTATGTCATAGTGTTGCATTAAGGATTAAGTGAAATAATCCATGTAAAGCAATCAATTCAGGCTAGCACAGTAAGCTCCAAGGACAAGGTAGTTACTCCATACACGTAATCTTCTCATAAGCCCCACTTTCCATTGCAAAAGTCAATGGACTTGGAGTAGTGTGGTTTTGAAAAATGTCTCTGAACCTACTAGTGAAAGGAGAAAAGCATTCCTGCTCCTGTGTGAGTCACGCACTGGCTGTTGCTTTAGCCAGTTGTTACCTGTCAGTGCGACAGCATTCCAGGAAGAGGGTTCCAGGGAGTTCCAAAGATGACCAGTGCGATGGCAAAATATGCTGTGAGAGTTGCTGAACAGGTCACCAGGCTATCTTGTTTATTGTTCCTTTGTTTTTAAAATTAGTGTACATTGGTTTTATTTTGTCATGGTTGTAAATGTGTAGGACAAACTTTGGTCATCTCTGTTTCATTGTCTTTTGCCCTTGCTTTCCCTTCCTCTGCTTTCTCCCTCATCTCTAATAGTCTCTCTCGTATTTTCATATTATTTCTCTTGGTTATTGTTCTTCCTGTGACACTACCCTCTTATCCAGCCAGGCCTTTTGTTGGCTGCAGAAGTTGATGAAGTGCCTTGTTTCTCCCAAACATGGCTCATAGGACCACTTAGAAGCAATAAAATAAACTTCTGTGGACAGTCTGGACAGTTAGGGAGTCTTTCTTTATATGTATTAAGATGTTTTGTTAAACACTATTTTAGTAGGAAGGACTTTCAAAATTTAGAAGCTACCTGCTGTCTTTCTTTCTCCTCAAGACAAACTCTACTTCCTTAAGGACAAACAAGCAGAGCCTAGCCCAGAACCAACTGTATACCATTCCATGGACATTTTTCAGTCATTTAGGGACCTGTTAAAATGGATTTTCCTACTAGGAAACAATAACTGATAATGCAAAGTGATTTTTGTTGAATATACAACGTGCATAATTCAGGCCCTATTTTGCATTTCTCATCTCACCTTGAGTTTTATGGTATAATCATCTAAAAATTCTATATACTGACTTTTATAGAGATGTGGTTATTTTAAATCAATAGAAGAAATAGATGCTTTTTCCTTGTGGGTGAAAGTAACAAAATTCCTCCAGTAGCTAACACACTCATTCAACTAGTCTCTGCAGGCAGGTATCTGGGCAGCTGATGTGATAAGGATCCTTATCTTCAGCTGCTTTCCTTAGAGGCCCAGAATCTCTCAATTGCAGCTTCTGTATCAAGCCAGGTGTCCTTGTTGGTGGCATTCCCACATGATGAGGTCCCAAGTTTGGCACCAGAACACTGATTTGCTCCTTAGGAATCTTCCATTCACAGATCAACAAACGGAAGTGGTAGGGATGTGAAGGGGAACAGACTAGGGACTCTAGAGAGTCAACACATGACCGAGATGGAGAAAGAACAGCAGAAGTAGTTCGGAAGAATGGGTATTAGAAAGGCCAGTGTGGGAAGGATCCTAAGATTCCCCTAGAAGTCAGGAAAGTTCTACATTATTCCTAACAAAACTCCTGTCCACAAAAAAGGAGGACAGAAAGACTGATCATGTATTCAGCATGGGTTCAAGAAAGGAAGTTTATTGGACTGAGATGTTCCCATGGGAATAGCAGGATCCAGTAGAGAGAAAGAAACTTAAAAAAATTACAACCTAAACATCAGCTTCCAATTAAGCCAATTTGGAGTGTAAGCATCTTTAAAAAACAAAATCTTACATCAGGTTTCAGCCAGGATGAACAGTAACTACTTCTGGATATCTATCTCCTCTTCTGTCTTCT
>NDGM011098427.1:0-14563 GCA_002564305.1 Octomys mimax | reverse complement strand
CTATTCTCAGCTCTATCTTAGCAGTCTACAGCTTTACTGGCACTACCTTTTTGGCCAAACTCACAATATTTTAAATTATCCTACTGGGTTTTTTGCTCTTGATTTTTATCATAAATCCGACTTAAAGCCCCCCAAATTGCCAAACAACTATCCCGACATTTGGCTGCCTTGACATTTTTTTGGCCAGATTAATCAGTCTGCTACACTTAATCTCAGTTTTAGGCAAAGTCTCTGGACACAAGCAAAATTTAGACAAACTTTTTTCCAAGCCATAACACCCATCATCTGGAGTTCAACAACCAATACATTCCTTCTTCCCAGAAGAAACCTCCCCTGCCTGGTCTTTACAGGCAGAAATTGTATTAGCATTTTGGTCTTGTGAGCTCTGATCAAAATCCCCCATACAGAACAGCCAAGGGCCTTCCAGTGCTTCTCTTTTAGGTGTCATTTTTAAACATTTTTAAAATCTCTTCTCATAAGCATGTGTAAAGGCTCTTGAGTGATATGGTGACAGCAATAGCCCTACTCCAGTTATCAAATTTTGTTTTGGCTCTTTTTTGTTGTTGCTGTTAAGACAAAATATCTAATACCCAAAATTAAGAAAGAAAAGGTTTATTTAGCTCACAGTTAATGGAGGTTTTAGTCTATATTTGGCTGGCTGTAAGGCAGAGCAGCACGTGGCAGAGAGTGGTGGAAAACAGCAGGGAGCACAGGAGAGGAGCACTGGCTGGGGCAGCTAGCAAGTATCTTTTAAAATCTTTATATTATATTTAGTCCATCTGCCCCAGGTTGGGTGTAGCACGCATACACATAATCTCAGCATTGAATCATGAATTAATGACAAACTCTAGAAGCCTGTCCCAGTGACCACATGAGGCGCTGGAAGTACAACTAGATACAAATCATAAATCACCCCCATAATCAAGTGCTCTTCCAAAGGCCTCACCTCTGAACATATGAAATTTGGGGAGTATCTTTTATCTAAACCATATATACACATTTATCTCTACTTGAAATTAAATACTTTGAAATGCAGTTGACACTTTTTCTTAGCATTTAGGTAACTTTTACACTATTTTAGAAAAATCACAGTGAGAGAAAACACAAAGAGTAATCTAGTTTTTTTATGTATTTGGTACGGGGTCTCACTGTGCAGCTCAGACTCATAGTGATGCTCTTGTCTCAGCCTCCCCAGTGCTAGATTACAGGTGTGTGCCACCACACGCAGACTCAGTGGCCGGCCCAGAGTGCCCAGGGGCAGGGCCAGTGCCAGGATCAAACACTGTCCTTGCACCTGCCTAGGCAGGTGCTTAGTCCGCTGAGCTATCTCACCAGCCCTAGTTTTAGTCTTATGGAGTTATTCAGACAGAGGATTATTATTGTTCCTCCACTATTCAGATGCTGGTAAAGTAATTATTTTTTAGGTCTACTACTTTCCAGTTTGAAAATACATATAGTGAAGGCATGGTTTCTAGGGCTAGGCAGAGTAGGATTGTCATCCTAGCAAGACTGTCTCTAGCACTGAGATCTTGGTGAGGTATTAAATCTTTCCAGACCCCAGTTTTCTGTTCTGTAAAGTAGAGACAGCTGTAGTATTTATTCACAGCATGGCGTCACTTTACAGAATTACTGGAGACAATGCTTACAGAGTACTTATCACAGTGTGTGACCCATGCGAATGCCCAGTAAGGGTGAGCTGCTGCTATTGTTGCCGTCACTATTCAGATGAACAGCCATCACTGCAACAGAGCAGTAAGGCTGAAAACGACAGCTGCACGTGTTGTTTACACTCTTTCCCATGAAGCGAGAACTTTTCATTCCTTGCATCCACTGTGACTCCTCAAGATGAAAAAGGCGGGGACATGGGAGTGCCAAATATTGCAAAGTGGTACTGGAGGAAGAACTAGGTCTTACAATCTTGACTTCCAGACAAACAGGTGCAGACTTTAGCCATGTGGTTGTACCTCACCCTTCTTGTCACCAGCATCTCATCTCCTTCCTCTTTCCCTAGGTGGTGACCATCACTGATCTCGAGGGCTTGGCTCTGGGACAGGAATTCTCTATTGAATGGACTCTCCCAGTCAATGACCTGGAGAAGTTCAGCTGCTACCCAGAGAACCCTGCTTCTGAGGAGAGCTGCAGGCAGCAGGGGTGCCTTTGGGAGGTAATGCTCAAGAACAGCAATGTACTGAGTTGCAAAAATGGCCCGACAAGCACCTAGGAACTTAGAAAATGCTTTTTGCATGTTGATGGCTTAAAGTGTATCACAATAGCGTGCCGTGGTGAATCTTGTCTGTGTGATGGGTGATCAGTGTGTCCATCAGATATTCTTAGTCAGAAGAAACTCATGTCACTCTCATTTTCTCTCCAGCTACAGCATTCAAAATCCTATTTGAGGTCATAGCACACACTGGGTGTGAACTGTGTGTTGAGTAGTTTAACTGAATTTCTGTCTCATCAGTCTATCGGAGAGCTCAAAAGGAAAGATGAGATAAGGCTCCATTTGAGCATGAGATACTGAGAATGAAAGCCAGGAAAAAATAGTGATTCCCTCATGACTGGATCGTGTGTAGAAAGTTCTCTGGGAGTAGGACCCTACCTGAGGGTTCCATTCTCCAGATTGGAATGTTCATATCTTTACAATTCTGAAGTCTAAGAGTGTAAGATTAAGGTGTCAGGATTGCTTCCATATGAAGACAGTGAGGAAGTGTTCCCCATGTTTTGTGCTGAGCTGCTGATGGTGTGCTGCCAACATCTGGCCTGTGTTAGTTGGTGCCTGCATCACCCTGCTCTCTGCCTTCATGGTCATGTGGTGTTCTCCTGTGTGTAATTGCCACTGTGTCCAAACTTCCTCTCCTCACATGGTCACCAGTCCAGGATAATGATTTCAACTTCACAGGATCATTTACAAAGATCCTATTGTCAATGAGTTGTATTTACATACTAGGGCTCAGGACTTCGAGAGGGGAACATAATTCAACCTATAACAATGGGTAAAGCTGTCTAAGGCTGAGTCCGTGTGAGCCAGCTCCTTCAGTAACCAGAGACTTATTGGTGTCAGAGGATAACCAAGGATCCCTCCTGTTTTTCCAGCATACAACTACTCCTGGCGTGCCCAGCTGTTACTATGACACCATCCCTCGCTATGCTGCCAGTGATATTCAATACCTGCCCACAGGTATCACCGCAAACCTTACACTCCTGGAGACCAGGGCATCGGCACGGGCATCAGCAGGTCCACTGTCACCAGCAGCAGCCTCTAGCATCACAGATCCTCTCTCTGGAGAGATCAGTTCCCTCAAATTGAGTGTGGTCTTCCACACAGAGAACATGCTGCAGGTCAAGGTAATTCCCATGCTGCCAGTTTGGTTATCAGAATGGAGTTTCTAACTCTTAGCTACAGCTCTGTATAGATGGAAGTCAATGAAAGACCTTTTGTTCCAATCCTTCGTTTACCCACGCAGGAGCTAAGACCTAGGAGGGTAAAAGGTCAGAAATCTTGTGGATAGGACCTTAGGTCCACTGGGACTGTGAAGCTTCTATAATGATGAATACGCTTTGAAGAATCAGCCCTTAGTCCTTTGTGGTCAACACATGTGAAAGGCATTGGCTGACCTAACATTTGTAGCTATTATCTACTAGTGGCTTCTAGTTGATTTCCTCCCACTGATGCAGGTGTTAACTCCTGATCTCCTGCTTGCTTGGCAAGTGCTCTAACACAGAGCCACACAGCCAGAATCTTATTGGTGTCAGTAACCAGAATTATACTGGTGTCAGAGGATAATCAAGGGCAGCAGGTTATCCTGCCTAGGCCCGTTGGCTTTCAAACTTTAGCAGACTTCAGAATCACCTGATCTTCTTAAAACCAAGACCACTGGGCTTCACTCAAGGTTTCCAGTTCTGTTCATCTGGGCTGGGCATCTCTGTGAATTGTTGTTTCCAGGGATTCCCAGCCCCTGCTGATGTAACCTCAAGGGACCAGGCTCTGAGACCCACCACTGCTCTTACAATGTGAGCCAGAAAAGTTTCCTAATGGGAGTATTTTTTAAATGTATTTGAAAAATGCTAAGTACAATTAATTTTAGCAATATTTTTATTAAACCTAGATGCTAAAATAAGTTTTGGTTCATCTTGGAATCCAAGTTTAATTATGGAGATATTTTGCAATTTTTTAATCTTGATGTCCTCAGATTCTAGTGTGTATTCTGTACTTACAAGGAATGCCAATTTAGACTAGTTCATTTGGGGTGCTCAGTACCCAAGTGGGGCTGGTGGAGACAGGCTCGTGCAGCTCTTCTGTCAGCACTGCTTCTCACACCTGAATGCATGGCGAGTGACCTTCCTGTGAAACGGGAGGCCTGGGTCAGGGGCTGAGCATCTGCAGTTCTCACAGGATCGCAGGCAACTGTTGCTGCTTTTGATTGAGAAATGGAGATTTTAAAAGCAGAGCTTTGGAGACAACTTCATGAGAGCGTAAGATGTGGGGTAATCATAGTACAAAGATGAGGACGGTCACTTGTGATGGGGATGCCCCCTGTCCTTTTGTTCCATTTCACTCTACTTGTTTGTTCCACTGACCAGGCCTGCTAGGGAAAGTGGAATGAGTGGTGGATGCTAAAAAGATGGCTTAGCAGTGGGAACGCTGGACATCTGGGAGCTCAAGTAGTAAAGACATCTCAGCACCCACATGAAGGCTCAGTTCTCTGGTCCGGTACACTCACACATACTTGCACTCATAATCTTACCCAGTCACACACACATAGTGTTTGTGTAGCACGCATCCATAGACACACATTCAACCTACAAGGTTCTACATGCTTAAATCGCAGGTTCTCTGTAGGACGTGCCCTCACTGGTTCCAAATGGGGATTACAGAGGCATTTTCGAAGTTCAGGATCTGGGCCAGATCCAGCAGGATGATAGGCCTCACAGCTACTTACTTAGGGGCTCCTGATGCCTCCTGTTGTGCTCCAAACTAGTAAAAAAATAGGAACTGACTATAGGGACTGAGATGAGAAGCTTGGGGTTTAATGCTCTATCAGAAAGTTTCCTTTCATCTCTCTGGCAGATCTGTGATTCCACTGAACAAAGGTATGAGGTCCCGGTGCCTCTGAACACCCCTCCCTCACCAACTGACTCCCCTGAGAGCCGCCTGTATGATGTCAAGATTCGGACCAATCCTTTTGGAATCCAGGTTCTACGTAAAAGCTCTGGCACTGTGATGTAAGCATGGTTTATGTGGCGCTAATTACAGTGGAAATGTAGTTAGACAAGTGAAATATTCTTCTCAAGAGTATCAATTTCCTCCTACTTCATTAGGGGATTTATTTATTTTTTTTTCTCCGAATGCCTTCAGGGCAGGTTTGGCTGGCTTGAGTTCTGGGAATTGAACCACAGCAACCTGAGCCTGACAGCTTTGTTGAAGCAGGCACTTAAAGAGCTGAGCTAAGGGGCAGGCCCCCAGGGGATTTATTCTGTATTAAATATTAACTCAAAAATCAAATTTTTAAAAAAACTAAGTGTTGTTTGATTTCAGAAGGAGAAAATGCATGTTCTATTTGTTCTTGTTAAATAGAGTAGAAAACTCTGTTCAGTAAGTACAACAGGAACATGAGATATGAATCTGCTCTGTATTGTGCATCATTAAGAAATAATTACTAAAGAGCTGGAGGAGCTGGAAAGATTATTAAGGAAAGAAAAGACAGTTTGTCTCGACTTTGCTTCTATTGACACCATAAGCTTGAAGCTGAGTAGTACCATTAGGCACAGGAGGAGCTGTCAGTTCCCTCCCACCCCCTCTCCTACTACCCAACATCTGGCTTCTGCCTGGGGCGAGGGTCTCAGCCCAGTAGAGGTTGTCGCTTACAGGTACACATGTTTTTCCTCCTGTGTATGGCTTCTACAACCAATTTTCTGTTACTCTCTTTGGTAAGTACTCTAGAGAAGTTTTAAAAATTTTACACTTTTCTATTGGAAAGCATTGTTTAGACCTCATTCATCTATTCACATGTTTTCAAGCTGGTGTGCCAGGCACTGAGAACCAACAGTAAAGGGATGAATGAGGCACAGTCTTTGCCCACAACCAGCCCATGGTCCAACAAAGATCTCAGTCTTGCAAACCACAGAATAAAAAATGCAGGCATGGAGCTTTGGTGCCGAGCTGTGGCTCTCGTTATAGCCAGCACCATCCCACATCTTTGCACTCACACCCAGATGTTCAGGAAGGCAGGCATCTTACATATGCTCAGAGCTGGCCAGGCCAGCGATCTCCAGCTCAGCGTGGGGGGTGCCTTGTGTTACAGTTGGGATTCTCAACTCCCCGGCTTCACCTTCAGCGACATGTTCCTTTCCATTTCCACCCGCCTCCCCTCTCAGTACATCTATGGCTTTGGGGAGACTGAGCACACGATGTTCAGAAAAAACATGAGCTGGAGCACTTGGGGGATGTTTGCCCGCGATAACCCACCAGAGGTAAGAGCAGGAATGAAGTTAGCAATCTGTTTCTCCTGTATAAGTTTATATTCTTTTGCCCACAAATAACATCCTGTTCATCAGCTTTACATAACATTGATGAATTCTACTCTTGCTTGTAAGAGGCTACCCATCATACTCTTTTGTCTGTAAAAGATGTGCAGATATAAATTTGAAACTTTTATTTAATATAGTATGTGTCCTGCAGATTGCTGAGTGCCTAGCTGCAACTTTAATAAGATTCTCTCTTTGTTCTTCAGAGGCTTACAGGCTAAGGATGACAGGTGTGGAAACAACAGCACAGTATAATTGGTGCTGTGATAGAAGTATGTAGTAATGAAAAGGGAGGACAGAGGGAGAGGATGGGGTAGAAGGCAAGGCTGAAGAAGGCTCAACCAAGAATGGGACATTGAGTTGCGCCTCTAGTGTTGAATATGAGTTTGCGGTCTGGGCAACAGTGTGAAAATGATTTACTAGCATTTCACCTCCTTGGCTTTCGTCACCAGTACAAGAAGAATTCCTATGGTGTCCATCCCTACTACATGGTGTTGGAAGAGGATGGCAGTGCCCACGGCGTGCTCCTGCTGAACAGCAATGCCATGGGTAGGATAGCGGTGCCTTCCCCGTACACTGCCAGCACCAGTTGCAGCTGATGCATTGGGATCAGGGATATCATTATAAATAATTTCAGGGGTCAAAGCATATGAATGGATAAATTGATCTTCCATTATTCGTCCATTTATTCAAGATTCATTACGTGCTCTAGATCACCTATTAAGTATAACATTTTAAGGAGACCAGGGAGATGGCTCAGTAGAGTAAGTACTTCCCTGGCAAATGCAAGGGCCTGAGTTCAATTCCCAGTTCAAAAAAAAAAAAAACATTTTGAGCCACCATAGCCCCATATGTTGCTGGACCACTCTAGCTTTCTTTCACAGGATGATATAAATTGTTGAGAATGCAGAGTGTGCTTAGAATACCTGAAAACTCATCTCTGATTTTACTGGGTAAGAAACGGCTTATTGGAGGACCTAGGCAGTAAGAAATGACAGTAAAAATGACTAATTTGAGGGCAAATTCCCTAGCGGGATTAACTTACAGCTCCATGGATTCTCTTCATCTACTTTCTGTTTTTTATTTTATTTTACAGATGTGACACTCCAGCCCACACCTGCCCTGACATACCGCACTGTGGGAGGGATTTTGGACTTTTACATGGTTTTGGGACCAACCCCTGAGCTTGTAACTCAGCAATACACTGAGGTTTGAAGCCATTCTGCCCACTACTGAATTGCTAAATATTCATTTGATATCATAAAGCATGTTCTGAACATTCAGATGCACATTTTTTTTTCTTTTTAGCCAGAGGTGTCCCTACTCAATTATGTATTTCTTAAAAGTCAGATTCTAATCTTTCAGGTACTGAAGGCATATCCGTGCCCTCAGGGTCTCTCAATTGCTTGCTGCTGAGATCATCTGAGAATCTAATCAGAACCACCACCGATTTTTGGGTGTCCTAGAGGGATGGCCCTGTAGAAATCAGGGAAACTTTAATTGTAACACTTTCACCATTCTGCATCTCCAAGATTGTTTTTACTTATGTAGAAATGCTCACTAGTTGTTTCAGTCACCTTTATGAGCTAGTCACCTTTTTCTTCCCCTAAAAGTTTATTTGGATCCATTTTCTTTGCTCTTGAAAAGTTTTAAACTATATATATATATATATATATATATATATATATATAATTTGTACATATATGTAGAATATGACATGATAATTTGGTACATGTGTTCAAAGTATGATGACCAAAAATCACTTGCCCTTTTTCTATTCTAGTTGGTTGGTCGACCCACAATGATTCCGTACTGGGCCTTGGGATTCCAGCTGAGTCGCCATGGATACCAGAATGATTCTGAAGTTTCCAGCTTGTATCATGCAATGGTGGCAGCCCAGATTCCCTACGTATGAAATTCAGCTCTCATAGTGTCACTCACCTTCTGTTTTCTAGTTCTGAAAATTTATATTTTATATTGAAAGTAGCCCCATAGGAATTATTCTTCTTTAGTATAAAGAAATATAGTCATGGGCTGGTCCTGGGTGGAATGCATTGCTTTTTAACATTACTACCGGCTACTCTTTAGATCAAAGATCAGAGCAAAGAGCTGCATAAATCCTTCAGTGGTTGGTAGAAAGAGGATATAGGCACTTACTTCCTCTTAGTGTGGCACCCTGCAGTAGCCACAGCTGGGTTTAAGGAAGCAAGGAACTTGGAGAGACGGCTATAAAGCAACAGTATGAAAAGAAACACTTAGGAAAACCCCTTTATTTTCTCTGATGCACATACCCATATAAGTTTATATGCTGTCTAACTTCCCGAGGGAGTCCTGAGAAATATATAGCCTAGTCAATTATTGTCAACAAGCAGAATTTACCCAAATAGAACACTCCTCTCCTTGTGATTGTCAGTGTTTCATTAGTCAATAATCTTTTCAGCTTTCCTAAGATTGTGGAGGATAATTAATGATTATAAGATGAAATCAAGGGGCTATGATATGCTCATCAAAGATAACTTGACATATGTATAATGTATTAATGTGATATATATCATATTATATATCATATATCTCAATAGCAATGAGAAAATACAGGAAAATTACAAAAAGAAAAATCCATAGATCTATCTTATTAAAATGATCTGTGCTAATAATATGCCAGTTCATTCTTATTCAAGTTTTGGCTTGAACAAATTTGGCACAAATTTCCCTTTCTCCAAACAAGTTTTACCTGGAGGCTAAGACAGTATAAGTGATTATGGCCATCAGCCTTTAATGTTTGTTTCTTTTTTCACCCTAATATTAACCACACTCTCTTATCATTCAGCAAACTTTCATTGAGTGAAATTAAATCTCCATGGAGATAAATATTTCAAAATCCTTGTTTGGTACTGTGAAAAGGGAGAGTCCTTTATATACTCTAGAAAACTGTAAAATAAAATAGTTCTGAAATGAATAAATTCAGTAAGGTGTTTTAGAGGAAAAATCATCTACATCCATAATCTTCCTTAAGCCACTCTTACTCGCTATGCTTGGCCATGTCCACCAGTAGTTTGATGGGCTCACTGAGTCTGAGATTTGAGGAGAAAGAAAGACATGAATTAAGGAAGGAACGGGGAGGAGTTCTAGGTGGGCAAACGGAAGGGAAAATAGGAACTGGGGGCTGGGAGCACAAACAGGAAGCAGGGTCAGTCAGCAAACTGAAGGAGCGGCATCAGGGCAGTGAAATGGGAAATTAAGAAGCCCTGGGCTCTGGGTGGGTGGCAGCATGTGGGGTCTGGTAGAGCAGGGGGTGCGTCCTGGGGCCTGCTGCAGGACCCCGGGGATCTTGACGCTCCTTCCTCTAGGATGTGCAACATGTAGACATCGATTACATGGACCGGAAGCTGGACTTCACCGTCAGCCCCCGCTTTCAAAACCTTGGTCTCCTGATTGAGCAAATGAAGAAAAATGGCATGAGATTTGTTCTCATTCTGGTAGGTGTTGAGGCTGTTAAAGGCCTTTTGGGTTTCCATATTATCACTCAAAAATAATAACACACAAATAAATCAGATAAAGGGTACAAGGAATCTTCCTGTACACTTGTGAATCTGAAATTAAATTTTGGGTTTGAAATACCCAAGTAGAGAACAGGTGAAGGTGGCTTTTAAAAGACAATATTTTGAGATATTGCATTTCTTTTTCACAGCTGAGTGTTCCTGGAATTCGGTTCACTAGTGGAGCATAATTAGTTTAGTAGAGCGGAAGAACTGGGGGCAGAAACACCACGGAATACACATGCCAGTTGTCTCACTGGCACAGTTATGCCTTAGAAACGACAGCTACATCTTTACTCTCGTCTTTCCCCAGGAGGTTCAACACCCTTAAGCTGTAGCATCACTGAGCAGCGATGAACCCCAGAGAACTTACTGCTCATTTTCTATGCTCAGGAACAAATGAGTTAGGATCCAAAAACCGGGGCTGAAGTCTGTACTTCAGTCTCACTGAACTGCTCACGCTGGGTTCAGGCTTGTCCTGGCTTTCTCTGTCTGTCTCTCTGTCTCTCCAACCCCTTCCCTCTCCCCTCCCCTTCCTTCCTCCCCGCCCTCTCCCCTTTGTCTCCCTGTCCCTGCCTTGTGCTCTCTTCCTCTCCCTGGGCCTCATGAATGCGAGAGAAGTGTTCTTCCACTGCCCTGAAGGCGGTGCTGTACTTTCTAAAATGAGTGGTGGTTAATCAGTATTCAGTTTACTATTAATCTTTAAAATACTCTGATGATAATTTTCTCAAATTCTGAATAACTGTGCTTTTATAAGTAAAAAAACAGAAAACTTATTATTTTGAATTAAAAGCTATATATTGATAAATATGGAAGTAGCTGCAGGTATTTCCCTTCTTCTAACATCTAAACTAAAATTAGAGTGTGATTTTTGTTTGCTCACTAATTCAAGGATTTACTACTACTGGCCATTTGAAAATCACTGTTCTAGATTGTATGTGTGTGTGTGTGCATGCGTGCGTGCATGTGTATGTGTGTGGTCTAAATTAATAAGTAGGCCAGTGTCTTCTTTTCTGAAATGGCATTTATTCTAATGGATTAAAACAGTGGATAAACAAATGTTAAAAGGATAATTTCAGATAGTGGTGATTTGTATGACAACTGTGAAGTAGCATAATGTAGAAGGATGTTAGGGTAGATATGAGATAGGGTATTAGGGTAGACACAAGATAGGCATTTTCAGATGAGCAACTTGAACCACAAAATAGAATAAAAAAGTTTCATATTTAAAAGGACTATTGGTATTATGTTCTTGAAATGCAATAAATTTGCTCTGTCTGCTTGAGGGCAAAGTCTTATCAAACTAGTTTAGCTCTTGGGGTTGTTTTCAAACATAAACAGGTTTTTCTCAAGAATTTTATGAAGAAAATCAATATACTCTTTTACCTCCCAACACTCTCTCATTTTAAATAGATTTTGATATTATTGCAAGAATCAGTCATGTCTTGTCGTATTTCAATTGTGACAGGAGTTTTTCCATTTCATTAGTTAAGTGCTAGGTGGTTCCTTTCTATATTATAGACTCTTTTATTTATTGTCAGATTCTTAATGCCTTTGACAAGGATTGTGCTTCTAAAGGACATGCATCTTATTTTGGGCTCCAAAGGCAACTTGCCATTTCAGTTGGTTAGGGTAATATACACAGTAGGTGTAAAGCAAATTATCCATGGATATATATATATATATATATATATATATATATATAATTTCTATACTATGAATTACCAAACTTCTTGAGAGAAATATCCTTGGAGACATTTAAAACCTTTCTACTTCCTCTATTTTAAACACTTTCACTGTAGGACCCAGCGATTTCTGGCAATGAGACACATTATCTCACATTCACTAGAGGACAGGAAGACAATGTATTCATCAAGTGGCCTGATACCAATGACATTGTATGGGGAAAGGTAAGGCTTGGGCCATGGGTCTGTAATTAATCAAAATCTTTACTAAAAGAAGTTTTCAGTGAATGTTGGAATATACTCAGGGAAGTTAATTAATTATGAGATTAAACAGTATCTGATGTTGATCAGCTCAGTAAACACTAGTAAGATGAAGGCTCCAGATCTCATTTTCTAAAACATTGAGTGTAATGTTATAGCTGGACAATATTCTGATGTCCTCACTATGCATTCTAGCCAGCCATTTAACAACATGAAGAACCCCTCAGAGAGTGACTCTGAAATCTGTGCTTACCAGACACCTAAATTTAGAACACGTGTTCCCCTTTGACCTCTGATGAGTGGTCAACCTCTTAGCTGACCGAGCCTCTTCCGTCCTCATCCACATGTCTGACTCATAGCATAGCAACAGTCTTTAAAATAGATGTCTTCACTGCAGAGGACGGTGCCTCTTAGCCCGGATTCCAACTCTCTGGCTTAATCCTGCCTCTGTGTTCTCTGCTCACTTTGCATACTGCCGTCTCAGTTTGCCTAGACACTGTTGCACGTCAAGAGCAATCACATGTCCCATCTTGCATAACTATGTCTGTTAATCTGAGCAACAGATCTGATGATAAAAACAGATACTATACCAATCACTGTTAATCAGCTATTCTTGTTTGAAAATATGTAGCATATGTATTGTTGTATGTTACCATGTTTCTGTCTTTGCTTTTGTTTTTCTTGCTCTTGGTTTTACTCTTCAAAATAAAAGAAAATTATAATTTAAAAAAAGAATAAATCTCATTCCTTGTGAAGCACTCAATAACTGTCCTACTCTGTGCCATTGCCCTCCAGCAGGTAGCATACAACATAGTACTTATGTACGAACTATCTGTAAATGCTAGGGGAAAAAACATCAATTCTGAGTTAAATCTCCATAGAGATAAATGTTAGAAGAGTGCTTGGTATAGGGTAAGACTCAGTAATGTTTTCAGGTTAATATATATATATATATATATATATATATATATATTCCTACTTCACAGATAAAATGAAGTGCTATACTACTAAATACTAGTGATACTATGAAAATGTAAATGCTGCATGTACTGGTGGTCCTCAGTAAACTGTGATATTGTTTAAACAAATTAGAACTAAGTTTATGGGCTGTGAATGGATACTAATTTTATTTTTTCAGTCATGATTCATATTTATTATTTATAAAAATAATTTTGTTATAGACAAAATGAAAGACAGATGAGAGAGCAGAGAAATCATTTGAAAGAGTTTTCAGAAGAGACATCAAAATAAATTTACTTATTAAGTTCAAAATACACAATCATAAAAACACTTAACAAAATGAATCAAGAGATGCCACTTACTTGCACCAAGCAAAATTTCATGCATTCTGCCTTCACAATTCAATGTATGATAAACATACCCTTTCATCTTGTGGAAATGTTCATCATCAAGTCTAATAGAAGAAGCATCTCATGGCCCATATACCAAGACTTTTAAAGGTTTCACTTTTTCTTCTTAATCCCTAGGTTTGTCCAGAGCTGCCCAATGTCAATATAGATGAGGCCCTTGACCACGAGACTCAGGTTAAGGTACAGTTTACATAGATTTTTGCCTGCATTGTCCTAAATAACTGAACACTTACGTGGTTTACCAAGGTGGATAGCAGTGCATCCTCTGCTCAAGTAGCTCCAAAGTGAGCGTGCTCATCTGCTGATAATTTTTGGTAGAAAGCAATCATAAAATGAAAAAACCCAACAACTAAAAGGGAGCTTTACAGGAAGAAATCATCAATGAAGTCCCTGACATGTATTCCTCAATGGACTGTGATTTGAAACCATTGCTGCTTGACAAATAATAACCAAAGTCTAGAATATTTGCACTGGAATGCTATGCTGGATTTTAGTATATTACCTAGATAACCCCCAACATATCAGCCAGTGGAAAAAATAGAAGGGCTTGATCTCAGCCACTGCTTCCATGTCGGCCTGTTACGCCAACCTCACAATTGTGCAGCCAGCTCTTCCCCAGATGCTGAGCCCTTTTTCATTACAGTTGGCCAGTCTAGAAAAATCGTTATTTTAAAAGTTTGATTGCTTCAATATTGATTGTTCACTTTCCAGTTCCCATGATTGAAAGTTTAATGACAAAATAAGTCCCATGGTTAAGAGGGAATTCAAAACTGCATAATCTTTTTCTAAGAAAATTAGGTGAGAAAGTAACCCTCCTCTAAACAGTAAATTCAGCGGCAGTGACCAGCTGAGGTTCGATCAGAGACTGATCTGGGTAGACACAAATAGCTGCTTATCTTTCCTTGCTGGTCCCAGGGCCCCCTTTCTTGGATGGGTGGAGACCCCAAGAGAGTATGTATTGCTCTTGCAGCTGTACCGGGCCCACGTTGCTTTCCCCGACTTCTTTCGTAGTAGCACAACTGCATGGTGGAAGAATGAGATACAAGAGCTCTACACAAACCCTCGAGAACCAGGGAAGAGCTTGAAGTTTGATGGATTGCGGATTGTAAGTGGGCCTCTGTTGTTTTTTTTTTTTTAAACATTTATTTATTTATTTAGAGGGAGAGAGCGAGCGAGAGAGAGAGAG
>NDGM011098413.1:0-11452 GCA_002564305.1 Octomys mimax | reverse complement strand
TTTTTTTTTTGTTGTTTTTGCTTTTGTTTTTTGAGACAGGGTGTTGCTATGTAGTTCAGCCTGGCCTCAAACTCATGGCAATCCTCCTGCTTCAGCCTCCCAAGTGCTGGGATTATAGGTGTGTACCACCATGCCCAGCTCAAGTGTAATTTTTAACTTACAGTTTTCGTACCCTATGATGGATTTATCAGAATATAACGCCACTGTGAATCAAGGGCCTCTGCGTAAGCAGGTGACAGTGTGTGCACTAGGGCACCTTGGGTAGAAGTCCTTCGGTTCTGCGTGGTCTCAGTGTGATCAGGGGTGCGTGAACTGTTGTGTGCTGCAGGGGTCGTGTTCTCCACGCCCGACCATGTTGTCTGAGTCTGTCACTTCCTGCCCTTGACCTTGCAGGGGAGAACATGAGCCGGCACAACGGGAGCCAGAACTGCTCATTTGGTGATGTGGACGAGCTGATGAGGACCGTGCAGATGGCTGTCCACATCCCCACCTTCCTCCTGGGCCTGCTCCTCAATCTGCTGGCCATCCGAGGCTTCAGCAGCTTCCTGAAGAAGAGGTGGCCTGGCTACATGGCCACCTCCATCTACATGATCAACCTGGCTGTCTTTGACCTGCTGCTCGTGCTGTCGCTCCCATTCAAGATGGTCCTGTCGCACGTGCGGCCCCCGTCGCCCGCCTTCTGCACACTGGTCGAGTGTCTGTACTTCATCAGCATGTACGGCAGCGTCTTCACCATCTGCTGCATCAGCCTGGACAGGTTCCTGGTCATCCAGTACCCCATGCTGGTCAGCCACCTCCGGTCCCCCACCAAGACCTTCGGGACCTGCTGCATCATCTGGCTGCTGGTGTGGGTCGGGAGCATCCCTATTTACAGCTTCCACGCAAAGGTGGAGAAGTACAGGTGTTTCCACAACATGTCGGACGGCACCTGGAGTGCCAAGGTCTTCTTCCCCCTCGAGGTGTTCGGATTCCTCCTGCCCATAGCCATCATAGGCTTCTGCTCCGCCAGGAGCATCCACATCCTGCTGGGCCTTCGGGACCGCAGCCACAGGGCCTGCATCTGGAGCATCGCGGCCAGCCTGGCTGTCTTCGTGGTCTCCTTTCTCCCAGTCCACCTGGCTTTTTTCTTGCAGTTCCTGGTGAGGAATGGCTTCATTGTGGAGTGCAGAGCCCGGCGGGGCATCAGCCTGTTCTTGCAGCTGTCCATGTGTTTCTCCAATGTCAACTGCTGCCTGGATGTTTTCTGCTACTACTTTGTCATCAAAGAATTCCGTGCAGATATCATGGCCCGCCGCCTGTCCCGGGTCCAGCTGGTCCGACAGGACACCATGATTACCAGGGGCTAAGGGAGGGAGAAAAGCCCATTCCCATGTTCTTGAGAGACATCTTGTTCCAGCTGGTGTCCTTGCCCCTCAGTGCTCACTGAATAAGACCTTCCATACTGCCTAGTCAGCTTGATGTACATTGCCCCGCACCTGGCCCTTGCAGGGAACCTAAGGGCTATCAGATTCTCTGTTTCTAAGCCAGACAAGTAGCAAGCAGAAGATTTGAAAAGAACGCATCTGAAAAAGGCTGTTTCTCTACTCTCCCATCCTTCTTTTTGATTAGAAGAGTCTGGAAAGACAGAGAGAGGAGTTAGGGCAGTCCTGTGTGCTTTGGGCCTCACAAAGGCTCAGGAGGAAGCCGTCCCTTCCTAGAACCTGAAGGACAAGTGGTTGTCTGGTCAGGGCAGTAAGAAGGACTGGGCATTTGTGGATCAGCGGGGACAGAGTAGGAAGGTGTTAGTGATACCCTCGAGCCACCAGTGGCCAGAATGCCTCTGGAGGAAAGGAGACAGGGGCTGGAAGTGGACAGCCCCTCTCCCACTGCCACTGGGGTGTCTTCCGTGGGGTGTCAGTGCTCGTCTGGGTGCCTATCTTGAACACAGACAGCTTCCTGTCTTGGACAGAGCAGGAAGTTGTTCTCTAGACCTAGCTTGAAGGTGGAGAGAAAGAATCCATCCTGTCTAGGCAGCTGGCACTGGTGGCCTTGACCAGGAAGGTGTCCTTCTCTCATGGGGGCCGGGGAGATGAGTGAGCTCAGGACAGAGCAAGGGGCTTTGGCAATTCTCAGAGGAGCACTGTTCAGGGTCTGCTAAAGGCTTCATGGAAGGGGTTACTTGGCTGTCCTGGGGTGAAAGGATTCAAATAAATTGCAGGGTGGTTTGCAAAGTGGGATGAGGAGAAATCCATGGGACAATGCAAACAGGGCTAAGGTCTTCGGGAAGAAAAGCAACCAAGACTGACCTGAGGATGAGAAGCTCGGCTGAGGGGCCTGAGGAGTGGGTGTGGGGGGATCTGCTTGGGGGTGCAGGAGGAGGTGGGGGGAAGAGGTTGAGAGATTGGCCAGCTGCCCAGCCAGGAAGCCACAAGGGCCAAGGTAACAGATGGGGTGGGCAGGAAGGGGCATGAAAGGGCCACTTCCTGTTGGAATCCCTCCTGCTGAACTGAAGGCCAATGAGGGGCAGGGGCCTTCCAGCTGCCCCTTGTGGTGATGTTCAGTGGCGCTCTAGGAGGCTGGCAGGAGAGGTAAGGGAGAAGGTGGCACAGAAAGGTAAGGGTGAGTATGGAGGAGTTGCAGGTGCCGGACCAGAGCTCCAGGAACCAACAACCACAGCCAGGGCTCTGCAGACCTAAGAGCAAGGCCCAGCCAAGCCTACTACCTCAAGCTCAGATGTCCACAGCTCTCCTGGACACAGACTCCTGCCGTGTCACTCTGGGAAGGCCAGATTGTCACATAAACAGGGCACCAGGGATAGATTGGGTGAGAGACTGTGGGCAGGTGGAGCTGGGCACCACTCTTTGTCTACTTGCTTTCTGCCTGGGGCAGGGATGGGAGCCTCCTTGGGGTGCTGTATGGTGTCTCCCATGTACACTGGAGCCTGCCACGTGCTTAGGCCTGGTGGGCTTCCTAAGAGCAAAGGCCCAGCGGCCCTGAGCGTTCACCCTGGGTGGGGTGGGAAGGGATTCTAGAGCCATGAATGTGAAGATGTGAGAGGTTAGTCCTTGTGGGGTTGAGCAGTTGAGCCAGATGTAGCAACCATGGACCCCAGGTAATCCTGGAGCAGTGTGGTCCCTTCTCCTCCTCCCCAAGGGGACTCCTGGCCTGAGGGCTGTGGGAGGGACACAGGTCCAGCATTACAGCTGTTTGGCTGCTCTAGTGGAAGGTCCAGACCCTGGGCCCAGGCAGCCACTGTGGGCCCACAGCCGGCAGCTAGCTCAGCAGTGCAGGAAAGGGTGGAAGGTGTTAGTGGCAGGGTTAGAGTTGGGGTTGGGCTCATTTTGGAGGGCCCACCCTGCAGCAAACGCCAGCCAGGGGGATGGAGAAGCCAGAACCTAGTCATGGAAAGGGCTCAGATCCCTGCTTGCTAAATCCATGAGGGACTGAAGTTACTGTCTGATGTAAACGCGACCTAATTTCTATTCCCAGCCTGGAAAACATGGAGACACACCTGCGGTGTGTGTATCCGTGGAACCCACACAATCAATGGAAAAACAATCCACTAATCTGCTCATTAAACAGATTGGTACAATGCAGTGTGAGCTTGTCTTGGGCTAGCGTTCCAGCTCTGGAGAAGAGCTACCTTCACCTGAGCCGGGCCTCCCAGGGCCCGGACACTGAGTATGAAGCTACGGTGTGCCTGTCTCAGAGCAGCTCAGAGCTGAGCTTTCTTCTGGCCTCCTCCCAGGGGCATCTTGTAGTGGGGAAGCCTTGGCAGGTGTGACCTGCTGGCTTCTGGCCCAGGACACCCCTTTTTCTTGCAGCCCATCTCCCCCCATTCTGAACACAGTATAGCCATGTCCTTGCTGCCAGGGCTGAGTTGGGGCATCCTCCCTCCTCCACAGTCACATTCTGCTAAACCTCGAGGCGTTGACTGGTTCTCCGGGTCACCAGGGAGTAAGTGACATGGAGGCAGCCAGGCCATCTGCAGTGCTACCTTTGTCAACTGTGTCTCCCGACACCTCCTCTTGGCACCCACAGAGCTGAAAAAAAAAAAAAAAGTCTTTATCTTAGTGTCACGTAGCAGAAACGGGATACTAAGAACATCTCCGTGTAAGATTTCACCCTTGTCACAAGTCAGCAGTTGTTGTAGAGATGCTTGAAATGAGAGGCCCAGTGGCAGTTGTAGAGACTCTAGAAAGGGCTTGGCATATGGATCTGTGGGGGGGAGCCTTGGGGGAGCTGCCTGTGGGGTTTGAGGGTAGCGCAGGAAAAGTGCCCCAAGGCAGTTGCATACACCCGCCACGACACTGCCCTCCGCATCTGCAAGAGGAGGCCATGCTGCCTGAGGCGACAGGGAGAACCCACTCTGACATCACAGTGACTTGGACACCTGCATCAGTGCCACTTGGGGGGTGGGCGGGGCTCTGAAACTGCCTCTTCTCCCCTTTTAAAAAAAAATGTATTTAGTGCAAGGGGCTGAGGAGATGGCTCAGTAGAATAAGCACTTCCCTGGCAAGCAGAAGAGTCTAAGTACAATCCCTAGTTCTGAAAAAAAAAAAAGTATTTAGTGCAGGGTCTACAGGGTGTCACTACACAGATCCGACTCGCAGTGATCCTCCTGTTTTCAGCCTCCCAAGCGCTAGGATTACAGGCGCGTGCCACCATCCCTTTTCAATCTTAGTGTGCCCTGGGGGTGGGGCCTGCATGGCACACCAGGGATCAAAACCCAGACCCTGCATGTGCCACCTGGGGCGGGGGGGCTGAAGCTGGGAGCTGAGGGAGGACACATGCCTCGCTCCCATTCCACACGACTGTCCCCTGCTAGCTGGAAGCCTGTGCAGCCAGATGAGTGGGTCCCCAGTGATGAGCCAGAGGCTGGAGGCAGCAGCATCAGAGGCACTGTCGCTTCAAAGGGACCTTGGGGGAAGGGCTCTGACCTCACCTCGGTGGCTCAGGGGAGACTGTATTCTGGGGCTGTCACACATGACGCCAACCAAAACACGGCTCTCCAGGGGTAGCACAGACACACAAAGGGCTATTTAGGGCCATCTGCAAAGTGTATGACCTCTGCGAAGCCCCTCTTCCGGGCGGTGGCTCAGGACTGTACGTCTGCGCATGTGCACATGCAAGCCCGCACGCCCGCGCACACACAGATTTCTTTCTCCTTCAAGCCAGGTCTCATAGATCAAGGGCCTTGGGGAGAATGTGCAGGATGGGATCTGGCTAAACCCAGGCTAAACCCAGACAATTCAAGCGGTCAGTTCTCAGATGTTGAATTTCACACTCACTGAACCTGGCTTACAGAAAACATTTTTTTTGGTGGGGGGGCGCAACGGGGGCTTGAACTCAGGCCTTTGCGTTTGCCAGGGAAGCGCTTATTCCACTGAGCCATCTCCCCGGCCCCAAGAGGCCTAGCCTTAGGGTAGGGCATGTTTTGAGGTGCTCTAGGTAGCATTTGGTAGTGGGGAGCCCCCCGTCCCCAGGGTGGACTGGATATTGCAGGACACTGGCTTTTCCAGTAGCCCCTCCTGCATTTTCCCTGCCATTCTCTTCAATCGTTGGTAACAGATTCTGGTGGTGGTGGTGGTGGGGGGGGTCAGGTGTGTGCCTTGAGTGCAGATGCTGAACCTATGCTGAGCACCCAGGAATGGTTGTGGAAGGAACCGTGTGGATGCATGGGCTTCCCACATGTATGATGGGCAGCAAGCCATGATTCCTGAGTAATAAGGATTCAGCGGCTGTGATGCTCACATGTGAGGCCAAATTGAGCTCAAATTTGATGGCTAACAGAGGTGCAAGATGTTCCTGCTCCCTCTCTGGGGTTGTGTGCTGCAAGAAAGCCATTCGGCAGGTGTCTTAGCTTGCTCGCGGTTGGCCATGACTTGAAGAACAGAAAATTGCTTCTCACAGTTACAGAGGGTAGAGCCATGTTCAAGGCCCCATGTGGCTCTGTTCCTGGTGGGAGCTATCTTGGTGGCTTGCCGGTGGCTGCCCCTCCTCGTGTCCCCACATGGCATGAAGGAAAGCAAGCCCTCGGGCATCTCTTTGTGCAAGGACACTCACTCTGTCAGTTCATGGCCTGCTTGTGACCTGCTCTTCTTTGGTCACCTTCTAAAGGCTCTGGGGGTTGGGGCTTCACCTCATGGGTTGCGGTGGGTGCAGCTCAGTCCGTACAGCGCGGCTGTTTTCTGCGAATGGGAGGAGAAGGAAGACTGTGCTTCCTCTGTCTCCTCAGGTAAACAGAATCAGCTCAGGCTCAGCTTCACTAACACAGCAGCTCTCAGGCCTTTCTCTTTCTCCAGTTCTAGCAAGGTCCCCATTCACAGAAATGCCCCTTCCGGGTCCTAGCCCCAGCGTCCATTGGCAGGCCCACCAAAGAGCATCCACATGCGCTTGTGTAGGAGGCTCCTGCCTGCTGGCTCTGAGCCGAAGGGTCCCAAGCTTTGTCCTTTCAGCCAGTGCTTTCCTGAGCTCCTGCAGAGGCCACGTGAGCCCTGAGCTTCCCAGGTCTGGGTGCTGAGCCCTGACCCCCTCCTCTGGTCCAGCGCCATGCCTCGTTACCTCCAAACCCTGCAGTCTTTCTCCAGGTAGCCTTTGGACTCCAAAGCCCAGCTCCTTCTGGCCCACTGACCTGCAGTCCTGCCACTGAGGGCTGAGGGGTGGGGTGGGGCTGCTGCTCTGCACACAGAAGAGAGAACAGGTTGTGGTGTCAGTGTCGGCTTCTGTGGAGGGGACAGGACACCTTCATGTCAACCACACTGGGCCACAGCTCTGGGGCAATTGTTGTGTGCCCAGTCTATGGGACAAGCAGGGCACACTAGAGGCTCACGAGTCCTCTGTCAGACCAGGGAGTTCCTGGGAGGGGAGATCAGGACGAGCCACCAACCTGGACACCTGTGATGCCCCAGGCCACCTTCCCTTGAGCTAGCATTTAATAAACTTGAAAAGAATTGATGCGCAGGAGGGCATGGCAGCCTGGTACACAAGGATAAAAGGAAATTGGTGGAAGGGGCACCCCAAGCTGCACCCTTCCTGTGTGCACCTGTGGAGGGCCCTCCTGGTCACCACTGTAATGACCTGCTAGCGGGGTATAAGCAGGACCGTGGGCTTCTGGTCTGCAGCCTCAGCCCCTTCTGTGCCCACCCTATTCTGCTCCCAGGTGGCCCTGGGTCCGCTAAGCTACAGCAGCAGCTGGGTTTGGGGAAGGCCTCCTGGATGTGGCGCTGAGCCCTGGGGGCCAGGGAGGGCAGCTGGGAGGGTAGAGTGGGGTGGGGAGGGAGGGCAGGGATGAGCAGCTGAGCAGGGTAGAGAGAACCAGGCCTCTGTGGCTATTAGTTGTTGTCCCCCCTCCTCCCTGGATGCGGCAGGCAGGACCTCAGGCTTTGTATGGCCTGGTGTGGGCTCAGGAAGGGTGTGACCTGGGGCGGAGCTGAGCCTGTGCCCTGGGCCTGAGGGCTGCAGGTCCGCCCTGAGGACCTCATGGCCATCCCTGCCTGGGGAGCAAGTGGCGCAGCGTGGGGGCCGCGACTCCCACCACTGGACCACGTCTGTGACTTGGGGTGGAAATCAATGGTGAATGCTGACAATAAGTCATTCAGGTAAAAGACACACAGCTGCAACTCACCCTCGCAGCCCTCCCTGTTTCCAACACTCTCGTCCCATCACTCCGGCCTCCTTCTGAAGCAGTGTGGAAGTCTTCTCTCTCAGTGTCTGTACAAGGTGTGCTCAGAAATAGAACGCTACCGCCGCGAGTGCCCGCCACTGGAAAGCTGGCCCTGAAAGCATTACAGTCTGTTGTCACCCACCCGACTCACTGGATCTGGTACCCTGTGACTTCTGGCTCTTGCCCAAAATCAAAGTGACCATGAAAGGGCCAACATTTTGAATCACTTCAGGACCTCCGGAAGCAGCCATGGACAGCACAACTGAAGACCCTCAGAAAAGAGGACTCTAGAGCGCTCCAGACAGCGGCAAGATCAATGGGTCAGTGATTGAAGTGAGGGGGACTAATGGCAGTGGGTCATTTGCTGTAGTGAATTGCTTTAAAACTTCACCATTGGGCCAGGTATGGTAGTGCATGCCTGTAATCCCGCACGCTGGAGGCTAAGGCAGGAGAGTCATTGCAAGTTCAAGACCAGTCTGGGCTACAAAGTGAGCTCAAGGTCAGCCTGAACTATATTGTGAGACCCTGTCTCAAAAAGACAACAAACAAATAACAAACTTTAACCATTTACCATATTTTTAAAATCACATCTCACACTCTGGGGTCTAGCTCTGCCCAAGAGGTGTGTCCTGGGACACAGTGTGACAAGTGTAGGGGGGCAGGATGTCCAGGGGAAGGCTAAGTTGTGTGCCCACCAGAAGGGGGCGGTGCTCTGCTCCAGGTGGAAGTTAGGGGTGGCTTGATGGGGGCAGCCAGAGACCCAGGGCCCAGATGTGGGGTCTTCAGCAGACCCAGAAGGTCACAGTCTGCAAATGCCTTGAGGACTTTCCCGGGCAGCAGTGCTGAGGGCCATAAGCAGCCATGCAGTGCTCACCACAGCCTCCTGGATTACAGGTCCTCCACTTCGGGCATGGCCCCCACCTCTGCCAGTCACAGGACTCCTAGACCTGCACAGGGGCCTCCTCCAGAAGGAGAGCTGTCCACAGCCGATGGGCATGCCTTGGGGTGGCTTCCTCAGTGCCCAGCCAGTGCTCCATACCCTGATTGGTGAGGGTGCAGAGGATTGGTTGGGCCCACTGGTTCCAGTGAGAGGAGAGTGATGTTTGATCCAGGGACCAAACGCACACAGCGCTTATCTAGGCTTCTTGCTCTAGGCTTCTCAGTTAGGGTATCTGCACCCAGTTTAGTAATTAGTGTGGTTGAGAAAGTTTTAATCACAAGCTGGGCATTGTGGTACCCATCTGCAATCCCAGAACTCAGGAGGCTGAGATAGGAGGATCACTGTGAACTTGAGGCCAGCCTGGGTGTTACATAGTGACTTCAAGGCCAGCCTGGACATACAGTGAGACCCTGTCTCAAAAAGCAAAAATGAAAGATCGCCCAAATGAGAGAGAGAGAGGGAGGGAGGGAGGGAGGGAGGGAGAGAGAGAGAGGCAGGAGGCCAAGGTAGGTCAGGGTGCTAAAGGCAGAGCTCTCTCCTATCCAGTATGGCAGGAGCAGGGCAGGAGGGTGGACACCAGCTGAGCTGGGCAGCCACAAGCAGCCCCTAGGAAGGGAGAAGCAGACGTTGTGAGGCTTGCATGTGTGGCTGTTGTGAGGGGTTCTGTCCAGTCACTGCTCACCACCATGTGACATTTGGGCTTGGTTGGGTCATCTGTCGCAGGGCCCAGCAGGAATCTGGGAGTCAGATGGAAGCTTATTTGGTACCCAGGAAATCAGGCTAGCAGAGGCCAAGACTGCCCCTCTTGGGGTGAGTGCTGGACTCCCCAAGACCTGGGCAGTGGCCTTGGGATGGGAGGCACAGTGAAAGCAGGCTCCCTGGGGTGTTGGAGGCAGCCTGGCTGGGAGCGAGAAGGCTCCCGTTCTGGGTCAGAAGACCAGGTCTGGCGCCAGGCTGCCCAGTGTGAGACCATGGCAGAGTGACTCCACAGTTTTAGACAGCAATGACAACCTGACTACAAAGCAAAGCCCAGAAGCTGCCAGGCACATGGGAAGGGCTCCAGAAACACTGGCTGTTAGAATCCCAGAGAGCTTCTTCAAACAAACAAAAACCAAAACAAGTGTCCAGTTGCTCTGTGCACAGATGCCAGAGTCTTAAATCTGCTTGCACCATGGATTTCTCCTGCGGAGCCTGTGGACCTCCGAGGGTGGTGGTTTAACAGGCATGGAGTGATGTGCGTAGGTTTCAACAGGAAACAATATATCAAAATACAACCACTGGTCCAGCACTGCATATTTTGTTCAGCACTGCATATGAGGGTCTAGTGACAGGTTTAAGAGCTATCACAATTAGTGACAATCAGGTATGTCCCTCTGAAATATCTGCAGCAACTGTAGTATGGTATGAAAATTCTGTGCTGCCAACTGGCAGCTAGAACTGTCTGTGCTACTGCAGTGTGACATCTTGGTGGGAATGGAGGGACAGGCTCACTTCGGAGAAGATCAGCGGAGGTGAGTGTGCAGTGTTTCCCCCAGCAAGCTCGTTCCCCCCCAATTCTGCTCTTGAGCCCCAGGATAGGAATTCCTGGTTAAAGCAGGGATGGGAGGATTCTGGAAACAGAGTGCTTCCTCTGGGAGAAGAATCATCTGTGTCACACATGCACCACTGTGACAGTGTAGCCCACCAGGGTCCCACTGACTTGCCCTTGGGCTTTGGACTGACCCAGGACATTGGCTCACGGGGCTCTGCTGGCCTCTGCTGGAACACCACCCTAGAGGGTGAATAGCCCTGGGTTTGCATAGATCAACAGAGAGTCCAAGCAAATCACCCAAGCCCCACCCCCAATCTCTGGGATGCGAAGTGAGGGTCCCCTGTCCAGATGCGTTCAGATGATCCAAGCAGCGGTGGACCCTTAGGTCCACTTGAGTAGATGGGAGATCTTGAGTAGATCTCGAGTAGATGCACTGTTCTTAACTCAAAGGCAGAAGCCTGGAGCCACCGTGCAATGTGGCTAAGGCTGGACTCCCTGACCCTACATGGGGACCAGCCGCCCCGCCCCTGCACCATGATGCTTTGGGCTGGAAAGAGCCGTGACATTGAACCTAGACCATCGCAGGCTCCCGGGCTCCTGCGAGAGGCCGAGTATCAAGAGCGACACCTTGTGACAGCATGGCGAACCACAGCCAGGGGCCTCTGGAACCCTGCTCCTTCAGGGGTCAGTAAGCGGAACCGACGCCCCCTTGGATTCTTAGGTTAAGGAAAAGCCTGGGGCTGTTGAATGGTTTATGGGCAACTTCCCTGCCCCAAAGACAAGTAGCGGCGAAAGTGAGGAGAAAGTATTCGGTAGGGAGTTGGGAATAAAGCTATTTCAGTCCCGCGGGCAGGTTAAGCACAAATGCGTTACTTTGGCTTTGATTACTTTTGTTCTCTTAAACAAAGTCGGGGCAAGTATATCAGAATGCAGTATGACGTGGTGATGGTGAAAACTCTGCAAGAAACTGATGATATAGGTGCTCTTTCGTAGCCAAGAACAATATAAAGTGTAATCCATATTCATTTAAACCAGACTTCAACTCCCTACTTTGTGACTTGTAAAAGCTGAATGGTTCCTTTGGGTGAGGACATTTGTTTACAGGTACCAGGAAATAACTCTTTGAAACCTGCCTTAACAGACTTTTCTTTTGCTTGGAGAAGGGAAATAAAGAGGAGCCAAGGGATATTTCCAGAAAAATAAAACTGCAATAAGGTCCTGACCCAGTTCTTAGATGTGTATACTTTTTAAAAATCTTTTTGACACAGGGTCTCGCTATGCAACTCAGGCTGGCTTTGAGCTTGCTTTGTAGCCCAGGTTGGTCTCGAGCTCGCGA
>NDGM011098404.1:0-11750 GCA_002564305.1 Octomys mimax | reverse complement strand
AAAAATGAGAAAAAGACCTGAACTAACATTTCTCCAAAGAAGGTATACAAATGCCCTTAAAGGACATGCTCAAAGCAAGGAAAGAAAAATAAATAAATAAACAAATAAACAAAAAAAGGCACTGCAATCCAGCGCAGACAATGTATCTAAAAGTGGACCTTTACCTAGTACAATTATCTTAAATGTTTTACATGTTCTCTGGTCGATTTGTCTGGTTTCAATCTACAACTCCCTACAGTAATCATTATGTACTATAAACATGTACTAATATAAGTCAAAAAACTGTTCACCACATCACTTGATCACCAGAAAAATACACATCAAAACTATAATGAGTCATCACCTCATCCCAATAAGCACAGCTATAAGCAGAAAAGTAATAAACAAACAAACAAGCAACTTGCTAGAATGTGGAGAAAAGAGAACTCACACAATACTGGAGGAAAAGTAAATTACTACAGCTATTAGAGAAAGCAGTGTCTAGGTACCCAAGGACACTGAAGAGAGCCGGTATGTGTTCAGCCATTTCACTATACCCCATATTTTTTATTGTAACACTACTTAGAATTGCCAAGATACAGGATCAACCTAACTATCCATTAATTGATAGATGAATACATGTTAGCCATAAAGAACAAAATCCTGTCATTTGTGATAATACAGATGAGACTGGGGAACATTAATAATAAGCCAGGTACAGAAAGACAAGTACCACATGATCTTATTCACATGTAGTATCTGAAGGAAGTGGAGAGTAGAAGAGAAGCTACCAGAGGCTGGGGAAGGGCAGAGGAGAGGGCATACAAAGAAACTGGTGAAGAGACACAAATAAACAGGTAAGTGAGAGGGAAAAGCAGTGGTACCCTATTGCACAGCATTGCTCTAAACATTTCAAAATACTTAGAGGAGAGGTTCTTGGAGACTCCTCGATAAAAGGAAAAGGTAAATTCATGAGGTGATAGATAAAATAAATACTCTGATTTTATGATTACACAGTATAAACAGTTATCAAAATACCACACTATATTCAAGAAATATGGACAGTTTCTATGTATTAGTACATTTTAAAGTAATTTTAAGAAAACTAAAACAAGAAGACCACAATAGCAATAAACCTTGAAGTTGAAACTTTAGTCTTCCACTTTTCATTTCTATTCCAGTCTCCACGCAGTTGCCTGGTTTATTTTTCTACAACGCCAGTGCTATCCTTCTAAATAGCAGTGTGATCATCCTATTCCCTGGTTTGACAGCCTCAATTTAATTATAGAAAAAGTCTAAATGTGTTACCAGGGCATTATTCATTTGAAACTGATGACCATGCCGGTCCCAATCTGAGGTGATACATATGGCTGGTGGGTGACCCACCCTGGACTGCCTGTCGTACTTCATCTTCTCAACACCTGTCTTTCAGGTCTCCTTCTCGATCTAGTTTCCTTTTCACTTCTACTTTGGAAGTCTGAATTCACGGGCCACCTTCTTTCTATAACTTCTCAGTTACCCATGAAGAAAGAGTTTAGCAACTTGTGTTTCCACCATCCAAGCAGACACAAGCATATAAATGACACAAAGTACACTGTTAGCTATTGTTCCCTGTAAGATTTTGAAGGGCAGGATCACTTTTATCATTTTAAAATTTAGTACCTAGACATGCTTCCTGGCATAAGTGGGCCCTCAAATTGTTCAATTAATGAACACAATGATGACAGTGATGATAACAACAGTTTTTGCCTTACCTCCTTTCCTTTTGTGCTCTTTTTTTATAAATTCTTTATTTTTTAAAGAGAGTAAAAATTAGAATTAAAACAGAAAAACTTACAAGTGATACAGAATTTCACTTAACAAAGTAATATGAATTTCACAGTATTTGGTGTAAAACATAGTGTTGCCTTCCAACCAGTAGTTTGTATTACCAGATATAAGCACATAAAATTGGAAGAAAGAAAAAAAAAAAGGAATATATAAGAAATTAAGAAGAAAAAAGTACAAGCAATTGAAAAAAAGGAGATGAAAATAATTACAGCATTAATGCCTTCTTTCCAAAGACCAGCAGAAGTGCAGAGTACAGTTGTCCAAACCATACTACTTACGAACACAGATAAATGTACCTCCCCCACTCCCTCTCCCATCCTTCTCAGCTCAGTAACTCTTTCCTTCTGAGTAGGTTCATACCCTTTTTCTAGTATCTACTGTGACCTTCTGATTCCACTGTTCTCTTTCAGGTTCTTACACCAAGGAGACAATATGATGTTTGCACATGCGGGTCTGATTTATTTCATTTAAGAGTATGTTCTCTAGTAGCATCATTCACTGACATAAGACTCAATTTATCCTGTTTTATAGTTGAATAATACTCCACTGTGTAAAAATACCAAATCTTCTTTATCCATTTTTAGTGGATGAGCATCGAGGTTGTTTTCAGAATTTACCTATGACAAATTGGGCTGCTATAAACATGAGTGCAAATCTATCGTTGTGGTATGAGATTTTTCAGTTCTTCTGGAAAAATAACCAGGAGGGGAATAGCTGGCTTGAATGGGATCTCCAATCCCAGCTTTTTAAGAAATCTCTACACTGATTTACACAGTGGTTGTACCAGTCTGCATTCCCACCAGGAGTGCAGAGGGTTTCTTTTTCTCTGCAGACCCTCAAGCATTTGTTACTGCTGACTTCTTGATGTTAGCCATTCCTTCTGGGTGAGATGGATTCTCGTTGTTGTTTTAATTTGCATTTCTCAAATAACCAATGATGTTGAACATCGTGTGCTCTGTCAAAGCACTTCAATCCAGCATTTGTCTGCCTCACTGAGGGAAAGTTATGAGGTCCTTGATGGCCTCCATCTAACCAAAGCCAACAACCAGCCCTAAACATCCACACTGTGGGACTCTACATAGCTGATCTTGAAAAACTTTCTGTAATTACTTCCCAGAACATCATACTCTGCTGGTCATCTTATTCTGCTGGCCCCTTATCATTCTCCCTGATCTTTAAACTCTGGTGCCCCAACTTCAATACATAGACTTCTTTATACTTATACTCTACTCGCCATATATTTCATCTAGTCACAGTTTTATGCCATTTATATGTTAATAAGTTCAAAACTTCTCTACCTGGCTCCAACTTCTCCCTTACCTTCACAGCACTTAATATCTAAAAATGAACTCTGAAGTCCTCTTTAAATAAGTCTCTCCCAAAAGCCTCATCTATCTTCAACAATGGTTCTTCCATTCTCTCTCTAGAAAGTAAATGTCATGCTTGACTCCTCTCAGGCCTACATACACCATTTCCAATCCCTTGACAAATCTTCATGGGGCCACCTTTGAAAGATTCAAACTCTGGTCACATCTTGCAAATGTTTTCCCTCTAATGCCTCAATGCAATCTACCTCATGTTTCTCCTAACATGGTACCAATAGCAGCCAAAGTAAATCTTTTTAAAATAATCAAGTGTCTTTAAAAAAATATAAAGTGTCATGGCACTACATGACATAGGCCCTGGCAATCTCTCTGCTTTCATCTAAGTACATCATTCCAATTACATTGGCTACTATCCTGTTCCTGCACAAAGAAAACATGCACCTTACTCAGGGTGCATGCATTTTCTATTTTCTCAACCTAATACACTTTTCCTCAAACTATGATCCTCTTACTATAAAATAAGTTCCACATGGGCAGGGACTTTGTCAGGCTTCCTTTACCACACCTAAAACTATGTCTTTAACTCCTAGAAAGTTGTTAGACACCATACACAATTTTCAATTGGCAGGTGCTAAATAAATGCTTGTTGACCAAATGCATTCTTCTCCAGGTGACTCACTTCCTTAACTGCTTCAATGTTACCTTCTCAGAGGGTTCTTCCCTACTGTCCAAATAAAATCACACCATTTCTCTCTTTCTTTCCTGTCTTTCATACCTACTCCTTTACCACTCTCAAAACAAGCATTAGACTTGTATTCCTTATGTGCCTCCTCTACTAGAGGGACCATTGTACTAGCACAAGGAGTCATGCATACAGTAATCATGGCTGATCAAATTGATAGTAAACATTCATCTATCCTATACTTCACTCTGTACCCCCATCACTTGGCTCTTTTACTTCTCTTTTCTCTACTGCTAGCACCTTGTAAAGCACTTGGTATTTTCTTGTCAGTTCAGAATTGTAAATAGCTATCTCAGAACAAACCAAAGAATGGTGAGGAGACCTAAAACCAGCTGCTACTTGGTGTGAATAAATATTGTGGGAAAATGAGCTTGGAGTATTATATTCTAATAGCATGACAAAAGCTTTTTCTAACAAATGTCCTCATTTGAAAAGATTTTATAACTTAATCTGACATGAACTTCTTGATAATATTCAAACTCAAAATACCTCAAAGATCATCATTAACATACACAACTGCAGTTACTTTTAATTTTATGATTAGCTATAGATCACAATAAATACAACATATTTATAAAACTGAAAGTTTCTTTGAATTTAGATACTCACTGTGCAGTGAATTTGGGAAAGAGTAAGCAAGCAGGTGGTGCTAGAGGATAGCAGCAGGTCAGAAAAGGGTATCTGAAATCTAAGACATAGGAGGTCTACCTCCTGGTGACAGGAAGGGCCAGAAGCACTTACACAACTACCTCTCGGTTCCTTTAACACAATGAGTTGTCTTTACTTACAGGGTTCTTTCACAAAATAGTCAGAGATCAACAGAATTGCCACTCCTGAACTGAAAGGTTTTCATTAAAATAATTTCCTTTGTTCTCAGTGAACAACAGCATTTGAGGCACAAAAATTGTGGCAATCATCTGCTTGAAGTGTAATGATTTATATTTACATTTAGAAAAAATAGTGAAGAGAACAAGATATCACAAAATGTCGGCTGACATAAATGAATGGTATGTGTTAAATGTACTTAAATGAAGAGCTCCTCAACTGAATCAAGATATCAGTTTACTCCAGTCCAGTAAGTAAAGGAGGATATACCCATTTGTTGTAGAAATGAAACTTCAATCAATAATTATTCTCACAATAAAAGACTTACTGGAATTTTCTGGACAAATAAAAAAATTAATTTTATTGTGGGAAGCGGTTGAAGCTGGAGACTGATCACACGAGTGGAGCAAGGATGGAAAAAAAAAGAGCACCCAAGGTGAGCCACATGAAGGAGCTGTTCCAGCTCTAAGAACATATGGCGTTCCTGGCTACCATGCAGGCAGGTTGGTGGGCAGGGGTGGCATACCACATCAACCTGCTGATGTATAAATTCAAATTTGCTGCAGTAGTTGAGCAGTTCCTTTCCTCCCATCCAGACAGAGGGCTCCAGCTGACCTCAGTTTTCTACCTCTTTTACTTCTCCATCCTACAGCCATCCTTCCCCTGGAGAATACTGAGAGCTGTGAGGGACATAGCACTTCAGTGGAACAAAAGGTGCAGGCTTGCTGGGATTATCCTCTATCCCCATTTAAAGCTATCACTGCCTCGCTGAGATTAATTAATTCAAACTGGACTCTGTCTACCTATGCTGTCTACCACTAACAACAGACACATGACTCAAAATGGACTTTGTTTTTTTATTTTCCATTTTTATTAATTTCTTATTTTTTTTACTGTTTGATCTTCTTTTTATATGAGAGTGAAGAGTTTCTAGTTTCTAGTTGTTGTTCTGCTATTTTTAATTGTTCCTTTTCTCTTTCCCTCCTGTATTCTTCACCAGTTTCCAAAAGTCTACATGATTTTCCTTTGTCCTCCAGCTTCTACTCTCATCCTCTTATTCTATTTCTCTGTTTTACCCCCTAACCCATTTAACTTTTCCCCTTGAGGGTAAAATCACTACACTGAATGCTAACTTACTGCATACTACTATCTGGTTCATTTTAGATTCTGTTATATATCCAGAAATATAGTTCACATGGTCCAGGCTGCAAATTAACAGTTACCACATCTTGTCATTTTCTAGGCTGTTTTTTTCTACTATTGTTACTCTTGATCGTACCACTTTAGCCAAGGTGATATAATTATTCTAATAATTGATCCTCCTGGTATACTAAGATTGAGCTTGCTTAGGTATCATAAAAAATAACATAGGCTAGTGCCAAAAAACCAGGGACTAGCCCAAGAAGGCAGCAATTTCTCATCCTCAATAAACAGAAGAGGTAGGATCTTGTATCCGAGTTAAAACTCAAAAGTTAGCTACACCTAGAAGACAACTGTGAGAAACAGTCATTCCTTAAGGCTTCTACACACTAGCAAAAACATACTCGCCATAAGTAATTTATAAGCATCAACCCAGGAATTAAACTAAAAGGAAGGAAGCAAGGAAGGAAAGGAGGAAAGGAGGGAGGGAGGGAGGGAAATAAAATGAGAAGACAATCCAAGATGCAACTCTAGACTTCTAGTTCATCAAAAGGCAAACAAAGAGAACACTGAGGTGAAACAATTCCAAAGCCATCCACCTGGACTCTGAAGTGTTCACATCAGAAATAACAAACAGATGAATGCCTCTAGAAAAAAATGAAAAAAAATCAAATCAGAACTAATTTCTCAGAGAACCACAGAAAAGGCAGCCATAATGAAAGACACGCTTCATGACTCTAGAAGATACAGATAAAAAATAAATAAAGAATTTTAGGAAAATGATGGAAATCATAAACATCCAACATAGGAAAGAAATAGAATCCATGAAACATTAAAACAGCCGGGAGATTTAAAAATCCATTCAAAGTATATGCAGCAGAATGGAACAATGTGATCACTGAGTATCAGATATAAAAGATAGGATTGCAGTTAGCAATCATGAAAAGAAAGATTTCTTAAAAATAAGGAACCATGAGAAATCAATCTACCAGCTGACAGACAAAGCAAAGAACGTAAGATCAATGGGAGTTGTAGGAGATAGTACAAATGACATGAAAAATCTGTTCACAGAAGTACTGGCAGAAAACTTGCCAAGAAGGGAAAAAGAAGTTCACATACAAATAAGTGAGGCATAAAGAACTCCCATTAATTATACCAACACATAATAGTCAAGAAATTCAACTTAAGAACAGAATCTTCAGAGCTGTTAAAGAAACAAATCACTTGTAAAAGAAAGCCCATCAGAATCATATCAGACTTCTCAGTACAAACCCTTAAGCCAAAGAGAACTTAGAGTGAAGTATTTCAAACCCTAAAGAAAACAACTTGCCACCCAGATTGATATACTCGCTAAAAAACTATCTTTCAAAATTGATGGAGAAATAAGATACTTCCATAACAAAGAACGCCTGAATTATTATTATTTATAGCAGTACAGTATGCAATAAAAAGAACCCAAATGCCCATCAACTGAGCAAAGGATAAATTTTTTTTTAATATATAAATGGGAGTACTAGATGGCCATAAAGAATAATAAATCTGAGGCACTTCTAGGTAAACATATGAAACATGAGACCATATTGTTAAGTGAAATAAATCAGACTTACATGTGTATGTATCACATTGTCTCCCTGATATGAGAAACTGAAAGAGTAAATAAGAACTAAATGTACAATAAATATTGTGAAATGGGAAGAAATTACTCAAAAGGAAAGAACTAGATTAAAGGAAGGGGCAGGAAGGAAGGAAGGAAAAAGGGGAAAAATAATTAAAAAATAATAAAATGTAAACAAAGTTTTGACAATAAAGGGTAAAATAGATTTAAGGAAGAAAGAACATTAGGAAAAACAGAGAAATCAAAATTTATCAGGTACAGGTATAAATTCCCTATGATGAATATGATCATTGTATATATTTAAAATTGTACCAATAAACTTAATTATGTGAAAAAAATGATTATTTGCCATAAATTGATACAATTAAAAAAAATTCAAAGAAGGCAAAAAAGTGTCCTGAAAACATTTTTGGGCATAGTGACCAACTAAGGAACAGTTTTTCTTTTATTCTTATATTAAAAACAGGGCTGGGGAGATAGCTCGGTAGAATAAGTGCTTGCCTGGCAAACGCAAGGTCCTGAGTTCAATCCCCTGAACCACCAATAAATAAATAAATAAATAAAATACAAACATATGCTAGCTTAAAAACTAAACAGGGTCACTTCTGACTTGCTGTCTTATCTTCTAAAAATATGCATTTCCTCATGTGAAACAATAGTAAAAAATTGGGACCACCTGACTACACGGCCAGCTAATCACAAGGGCTCTCTTTGATTCAGTCATTTATAAAGGGGTCTCAGACCCTCCCCACCAATTGACACTTTTCAGCATATACCAGCGCCCCTTCACAGAAGTTTGCCAGACTCCAAGGAACCTTTCTTTTACTTCCTATATGCACACACGGTCACATTGAGGTTCTCTGGTACTCCATAAGAATATACAGACACACATTTCTATCTAGTTGATCACGTATCTGATTTCTATTTTATATAACTGAATGAATTCAATATAATTACTTACCAGATCAATAAGGCTTTCCTGTATCCTGTTTAGAGTTGTCCTTAGTCTACTACTACTAAGGCCAAGGCCAGTTGATTCCAACTGAAAGAAAAAGAAAAGCATGTTACACTCCTCTGGAAATAATCTTGCAAATGATAGATCTTCAAATTAATCAAAACATTTGAAGAGTTTTCACTTAAGCTTCAGAGACGGTTTCCAAACTCTATATAAAATTTCAGACCCTGAAGAGACTGGGGTTTGATTCCTGGCACCATCAGCAGAGCTGGCCCCACACCCAAGTGCACTGAGCTGGCCACCAAGTCCAGGTGTGATGGTACATGCTTGTAATCCCAGCACTGGGGAGGTTGAAAACAGGAGGGTCACTATGAATATGAGCACAAGCTGCATAGTGAGACCCTGTACCAAATACATTAAAAAAAAAAAAAAAAGCCCTTAAATAAGCAGTGGCACAGTGCCCGTCTAACAAATGCAAGGCCCTGAGTTTAATTCCTGGTACAAAAAGAAAAAGAAAAAAATCTGACTTATCAATCAAAGAAATCAACATTAGCCTTCAGGGAAACAAAGAATCTTTTACTTGTGAGCATTTATGTATTATATTAACATCTACCGATATTACAAATTATCAGGAAAGAGTTCACTAGGATTTCTTTTTTGGGCCTGGGGAGATAGCTCAGTAGAATAAGCACTTGCCTGGCAAGGACAGGGTCCTGAGTTCAATCCCCGGTACAAAAAAAAAAAAATTCTGTTGTGTTGTATGAAAGGAGAGAAGGTTAACACTCCCCTTGACAAGGATGGAAGAGGCCCTTGGGCCTGACAACATGCATATGGTTAAGGCATTTCCACCTACTTTATGGCACCTTTTTCACAAACTATCATTTTAGTTATGAAGCTTGATGTTTTAGATTCCCTCTGGGTTTGTTTGTTTGTTTGTTTTGCAGAACCAGGGATTGAACTCAGGCACTTGTGCTTGCCAGGCAAGTGCTTATTCCACTAAGCCATCTCCCCGGCCTTTTCCCTCTATTTTTAAGGGCACTGTACAGTGTTTATATAAAAGTAAAATGTAGAGCATTGCTAATTTCTCTTACAAAAATGAGACAACCTAAATCCTTGCTGAAAACTCAATGACATTTTCTCTCAGATTTAATCAATATTTCACAGAACAGAATTCTATTTACTACAACAAAGCCAAAACATCTGGAAATCCTTCACACAGCATAAATAAGCAGAGTGACTTGAATAAGACATGAAATTCAGTGGGTCTGCCACCACGCTGATTCAACTGCTGAAGACAAATATAATTGAGAGGTAATCATAAGTAATCATACAATCCTTTGGGGATGAAAAGGTTAAGATGTTTTCCATCAGCCAATAAATTAACATTATTAATTAAAAGCAAAACATGTGTTTCATTAAAACATTCACAGAAATTATGTGTGACTGTGACTATACAGATCTGTAAGAATTCATACACATTTACTATTACTCTTCTCCTGTCTGATACAGAAATAAGAAAATATTTACATGTGTCAGAAAGCCTCAAGCTAAAACAGTTGTGTGATAATACTGCAGGAAAACAAGAGCTAATTGTATAACACATTTTATTTTCTCTAGGTCTCTACTTTCTATGTCTCCCTTTTTCATTAAGATATTATTTATATGTAACTTAAACTCATCAACTTTAAACAGTGCGACAAACTTTGCTAACAGTATACACTTCTCCAATCAGCACCACAATCAACACATAATGCTCTCCTCCTTGAAAATGTCTTCAGAAAACTTTGCGCTCATCTCCGCTCATCCTGTGATCTGCTGTCACTAGTGTTGCCTTTCTTAAAATAGCATATAAGTGGGAATCACACAGTATCTTACTTTTCATATCTTGACTTTTTCACTTAGCATACTTTTGAGGTTCATCTGTGTTTTAAGTTTGTTAGAATTTCTGGTCTTTTATCACTTAGTACTGTTAGACCATGTAGATGTAGCACAATCTGTTTACTTACTGACAAGTTGCTAAATATTTTTGTTCCAGTTTAGACTATTTGCCTAAGCCACTCAGAACACTCAGCTGTATGTCTGTGTGCAGATACATTATTTTCAGTTCTCGTAGGTAAATATCACAAGGAGTAGGAGTGGTTTATATAATAAATGTATTTTTAGCTTTATAAGGTAATACCATACTGTACATGTATTCTAATACACGTACACACTGCATTAACTCAAACACTGAATGTTTATGCGCCCTGAAAATCCAGATGGAAGCCCTAACTCACAACATGATACTGTCTGGAGATGAGGTGGGGTCATGAGGATGGAGACCTGGTGCACTTGGTTGTAGGCAGAGACAACAGAGTGAACTTTCTCTCACCAAGCGTGCAGAGCAAAGGCCATCAAAGGACACCCTGAGAAAGCAGCCATCTGTAAGCTGGGAGGAGAGTTCTCATCACGAAACGAACTGGCCAGTTAGAGGATGGAGGACTCTCCGAGCCTCAAGAACTGTGAGAAATAAAATTTTGTCTCCCAAGCTTCCCATTCTGTGACTATGCTACGGAAGCCAGAGAAGATGGAAACACTCCACGGCTTTAAGAACTTGTGACGTTGTCAGCACTTTCAGTGGAAGCCATTCCAGCGCAGGTGTGATGGCAACACGGTGCGCTCTTAATGTGCACTTTTCCCAGCACAGGCATGCAGAACGTATTTTCATGTGCTTCCTGTACATGAATGTATCTTCTTTTGTGATCTATCTGGTCACTTTTTTTGCCCATTCTTAAACTGAGCTGTTTCTTGAGTCAGAGAAGTTATTTATACATCATACAAACATGTATTTTCTCAATATGGTTTTCAAATTTTGTTCCAAAATTAACTTGCCTTTCTGGATTTCTGCGTTCAAAAAGTCAAGTTGTTATCCTTGACAACTCTCTTTTATTAATAGTTCCTTTATTGCTCTCATTTTATTTATTTTTTTAAAGAAGCCTATGGCAAGATAAATATACTTTTCAAAAATTGCCCAGGATATGTTTATGACAGACTGTATTATAGCTCATTAAAACATTTAAATTAACTTAAGTCTAATAATAATAAGCTTATGGATTGAAATAACACAAAATATATTATCTGATAAGTTAGAAATCAGTATCAGTAACGTCACTAAAAAATATCCTTCTCTGACAAAACTAAACAAAAAAGGGGGATACAAATGAAGGACTATTTTGTATCTGTATATTGAAAAGTTAGGATAGGTATACAGCTACTTTCTCTTAATTCAGTGAGTACAAAGATTTGTTCTAATAGTGTTTGTGGACAGGATATCATGTCTGCATCTTGTATTATGAATAA
>NDGM011098380.1:0-10149 GCA_002564305.1 Octomys mimax | reverse complement strand
ATTTGATTTGAAACTGTCTCATTGCTATTTGTTTCTCAATAAAATTATGGAAAAGAAAAGAAAATACAATTAGCAAAATGCACCTTGGATATTTTAGTATTTATAAAGTCTCCTTTTAATCACTGAATATAAGATTCTCTCTTATCCTTGCATAGCATGATCCATTTAGCCCTCAATTTTGACAGCTGTAAGTCCCAACTGCCTTCTGAATCTGAGCACCTTTGCCTTCTCCATCCTTAGGTGCAATTGCAAAGCTCACCATCTCCTGAAAGACCTCTTCATGGGTCTCCTTCCCTTCTGGCTTGATCCCTGTGGAGAATCATCTTTATAGATGTTATCATGACTCTTCTAGCATACAAATAAGCCCATGCCACCCCTGCTCTCCAAATCTCCTGTCTGCCTTTCTGTAAAGCTCAGTGTTACCCTCTCAGCCTCTCTGTGGCTGCCTGCCTTCTCCCCACTTCATTGTCTAGGACATTTTCTCAGCTCTCATTTGTTAGCAGCCAGAATGAGCATTTGGTCTTCCTTAGCCAGCCAGTCTTGTCTAGCCTTGTTTCCACTTCAAAGTCTTCCTTTGGCCCAGATCATTCCAGGTTCCAGTATCTGCACCTCCATATTTGGTCCCTGTGAACAGAGCTCTGCACAGTGTCCCTTGGCCACTGGACACGTTGATCTCCTCCTCCATCCTTCTGTTCGCATCCTCTCTATCTGGCAGTTATCCCCCTCTGAACTTAGACTAGGATATATATTGTGTCTTGCCTAGAAGAATGTAAGCTTCATGAGGCCAGGAATGTGTACTTTTCAGGCAAGTGTCTCCAGCAGCTCAGAGAGTAACAAGGAGCCAGATGGTGATGAATCAGTGTTTACTGAATTCCTGAAAGTATAAGGTTATAAATCTTTAGTAGAAAGAAATCATTTTTGGTGAACATATGCCATTATGATTTCATTTCCCATTTCCCAGCAGTTATCCTGTTAACTAACTAAGCAATTCACCATTAATAAAAAAGTCAATCAAGAAATTCAGCCTCCAGTGGAAGCTGTTAGAGTACATTGAATTATTCAGTAAGTAAAAATGCTTGGAAACTGAATGTCAAAGATACTTGGCTACATGTTATTTACTGCTTTTCTACCACAGAGATGGTCGCATTCACATGATCTCCTAACAGCAAAAGAGCTCCTGGGTGGCCTGTCATTATTCTGTTATTACTTTACACACTGTGGGACATACCTAATTAGTCCCTACATCATCCCAGTTTGGGAATAGAGGCAACTGAAAAGCCTTGGAGACAGACATTGTGGAGGGTGGCTTTAGCACATGAGCCAAGGCTCTGTTCTAAGCACAAGTTCTCTTCTCTCTTTTAGATATGTTACAGCCGGCTTATTATAGTGGGTGGCTAACCAGCGGAAGAAACGATTGACTATGTGTTTCTTACATAATTTAAGAATATGGAGTTTACCTATAAGGTATTATGTAGTAAGCAGGTTTTCTACATGAACATCACTGGACTAAGATGAAGAGCATGAGGCCTCTTTCTGTCCCTGACATTATGTATCTGAGTGAACTTATTTGAGATTCAGTATCTTTTCTGCAAAATTACAGACATGAGAGCAACCGTCCCACACAGAGTTTTGATAAGCAGGAGACAGAGCCTTTCACCAAGGGGCACAATGGCTGGCGCCTTCAGTGTGCTTCCTATCGCCTGGTACTATCAGTTTTTAATTTTGAACAATAAACAGTAGGTGTTTGTGAGAAACAGACTGCACTAATACAATGTAATTGAGATTCTAGAAGAAAAGCAGTCTCTGTCTCATATGAGGTGGTATTCACCTTGAGAAAACAGTACAAACAGATGTTAAATGAAAAGTAGTGATAATAACTGAAAATATGGTAAACAAACTCCAGAGACATGTCTGAGGCTTAAGAGGAGTATCGCTAGGCAGCGACTACTTGGTTTGTCTCACAAAAGAGGTGAAGTCCAAGGACCACTGATAGAGATGTAGAAAGTTAAAAATGAAAGTGAAAAGATTCTTCAGCAGCAAGTTATGTTAATTCCAAGTCCCTATTATCTGGTTTCTTTGCTGTTTATCTTTCACTTATTGCTCCTGATTGCAGGGCCCCCTAGAGACACCCACTTCACAAATGCTTCTTGTCCACATTCTGGTGCCACACTTTCCTAAGAGTCAGAGAATCACAGTTGTTCAAGGACTTTATCTTGCACTAGCATACTGAACACCTTCTTTTGCATAGCTGATGAGTTGAGTATGCCTTGCTGTTAGTTTTTGTTTCCTGTATTCTAATACCTGGTTGAATGGATACAAAAAACTAATATTAACTATTAGAGCCATGAATAAGTAAGTTTATCTTTCAAAGAGAAAAATGGCCCTAGATCAAATAGAAATAGAAATTTGAGGAAATTTGTTTTTTTTCTCCCTACATTTCTCCTTTTTTTGCTGGTTAACACAAATTACACTGCATTATACTTGTTAAATATTTCAAGAAAAAGTAGGACTCTAGCACAAAATTATTGCTTCATACAGAAAATGGAACTTTTTACAGGGCTTTTATGGAGTGTGACCTCATTCCATTATTAATAATGCACTTCGTGAGCTTTCCCTTATCCACTGATCTTGCAAGAGCATTGCTAACATTAACTCGTGAATCCTCTGGTCATCTCCATGAGAAAGGTAAGGTACATGTCTGAAACCTCACTCTGGTGCGAGGATGCTCTGTGTGACACTGTTTGCTAAATGTACTGTGCCCCAATGACTGAGAGAGCTGTCTTTTAAAGGAGAATGACTGATTCAACCTTCCTGGCCCAGATCCACCTACCTCACAAGCCATCTGACCACTTCCTCCATACGTCTTTGCAAGCGCAGGTCTATTGCACCTGTGTGGAAGGCAGGGTGCCCCCCCAGGCGTGGGGCAGATCCTCGGTACTGATCTTGGCAGATGAGCACTTTCTGGGTGATCTGATTCCCCACCACATCACGTCTGCTTGGCCAGATGCTGCACCTCTGAGTCCCTTAGCGCACCCTTCTTGGAGCTGCCCGTCTGCTTAGAGAACATCTGCCGCTGTGTAAATGCCAAGCAGCAAAGCAAATGGTAAAGCTCCATGTGGGTGTGTTTTCAGATGGAGTTGGCAGACACCTAGAACACAAGAATCATGATGCACTTACGTAGAATTCCTGCACAGGCCTTCCCCTAGTGATATCCACAGCTGGGGAACATTAAGGTTTCTCCCTTAACCATCAAATGAATGCCTCACAGTGTATTTCTTCTACATGCAAGTAATGTACATTGTCACCCTCAGAATTTTGGATCACAAATTTAAAAGGACCACTGCACCTCTTCCAAATAGTGGAAGTAATGTGAAATATTGGAGTTTTCCTGAATGTTTTTTCATGCCATTATGAATTGATTCATTCAACAGATGTTTACTGAGTACATCCAACATAAACAGACATGTATTATATGAAAACAAAAGATAGAGAATTAATACCATATGTCCACCTAGGACAATAACATAGAGGCACATGAAAGACTAGAGTGACTGTACAAGGCAGGCAGAGGTGGGTATCCCAGAGTTCTCTGTGTGCTCCAGTACAAATTGCAATGTCCATTCCAGTTGCCTTAGAAAGAAATGGTGGAAGTCATTTGAGTGTCAAGAGTAGTTGCGGAAGTGCTGCAATGGAAAATACATTATATTGCGTTATATTATGTTCAAGATCATCTGCTTTAAAATTATAGCAGATGAACTATTCTGAAGTAGGAACTGATATATTTAAATGTGATTATATAGTGTTTCATAGATCTTTATAAAAACTCAAACTAAAAAGATATTTGATTATTCTCATGATATTAGAAATTAGAATTTGATTATAAATAGTGTGTAGGCCCTACTGACTTTTAAGAGGTTTGGGAATCTCTGAAACTATGATCGAATAACATCAGGCCAGTGCTTAGGCTCTGACAACTACTCGCCTCCCCTCCTTGCCAACTCTAGAATGTCCTGTTAACAAGGACTATTGTGTCCACCTTGGAAAGAACATTTAGAGCAAGGAGTTTTTCAGATTATTTTAGGGAAGAGTAAGATATGCTAACTTGTAGTACAATCGATCAGTTTTGAACTTACACATTCATGTTTGACCTGCAGAATTAGCCCCATATTTGCTTTCATTGTAGCATAAAATGGATACAGGACATCATCCCCTTCTCATCCCCATCCCTAGTGCTGGAATTTAACTTTAACTGCTGAAAGAGTTTGATATTATCCCAATAACAAGCTGGCTTTCATGGGCTCCCTAGCACGAAGGATGGGTAGTAGTTGAGCTTACGGCCAATAACTAAAGGATGGATAATGTAAAAAAGCTCCATAACTCACTAAAAATTAAGGTGTTTACAGAATGACTCACTCATGATGTAGCAACTACTACATAGAACACAGAGTTCTATCAGGTCTCTCTCACTGCCTGCCTTCCACCTGGTGCATATATCTAGCATAACCTTTTTATGCCACTCAGAGTCCTGAATTCCCTCTTTTCCTGATGGTCATGACATTCAGAATAGAAACCGACATATTTTTGAAACATGAATGGTGCCCTCTTCCTTTCAACTACTTCCAACAAATGGTGTTTTAATAGATATAAGTGGAACAAGTTTCCCATGTAGCTCGCATGTTTAAACTTAGCAACCTTTCATTCTTAGGGACTGAAAATTCAAATGAAGACCACAAGTGCTTCTAGCTTGAGTTACAAGGTTAGACATACATTGAACTCTTCCCCATCATCCACCCTAGAGTCTCTGTTTGCTTGCTTTATCATTCCCCTCCCTTCGGTAAGCTGGATGCAGTGAGGTGCGTCTGTGTACCCACTTTCCAGGGCTCCTCCCAGCTTCACAGAGTAGGATTTAGGCATGCAATGCTCATTTCCTTGATAGTGCTATGAGTGGAGGCACAAGAATCCAGCTTTCAGCAGCCTAAAGCAGTTCTGTCCCCTTCTTTGTCTTTTGTGTCCTCTACTTTTTAAAATGTGACTCTTTCCAATGCCAAATCATAGTACACATTTATGAGGCAATGTATAAGACTATCAACTATATATCTATATCTATAGAGAGCTAAATAGATAGATAGAATATTCAATTCTTGAAGACTACAGTGGTATTAACAATTTTGAAAATAAGCCAATTTAAGATAGTGAATCAATCTTAGTTTTTTGAATTTTTTTCCTCCTTTTTAATTTTTTATAATTTTTGACCGGTCTTATAGGCTTATATCTGGCAATCTGGACAACTAATTTGAAGACTACAGTATGCAATAGAACAACCACTGCTGAATTTCTATCACTGGTTCAGTGAAATTCTGTATCATTTCCAATGATTTAGTTTTCCTATTTTTGTATTCCCCTTAATAATAAAAGAATAAACAAAAATACTGAATCGAGTTTAGTGAAGAGACAATCATGAAGCATTTTGTGCGAGCCTGTGGCAACCAACCATGGAGTACATCTTCCGAGACAATTCCAGAGCTAGAGGGCAGAGCCAGCTGTAACACAGTTGCTGATTCTATTCTTGCAATCTTAATCTCTGAACAGTGGCTAATCTGGATGATAAATGTCTTTTTAAATGTGACAATTTTGACAATTATTCTAACGTATATTTAAGTAGCAGGGGACAAATTATTAACGAGGCCTGCCCTTTAGCTCCAGAAATGACAGGAAAAGCAGGAGAAGATTTAAAAAAAAAAAAAGAAAGAAAGAAAGAAAAGGAATTTTGGATTGGGGATGATCAGCCTGTGATCATAGAATATCAGTGAGCGTAGTACTTCTGACTTCATAAAGTTGGCAGAAGACGCAATCCAGATAAATAAGTAGGAGACACAGTGGCAGACAATACCTACTCTAAACACTTTCGAGCAAGACTCCTCTTCTGCCGAGCTAGAATGTCCCAAAAAGTTATTTCAAAGAGTCACTTGCTTTTAAGGTTCCAGTAGAGCCCAGATGCGACTACACAGTGAGGATGACAGAGAAGATCTGAGGAGCGGGCACTACCAGCCACAAGCGAGGAGGGGCTTCCACTTGCCGCCATGACGGGCCTGGGTCCAGCCGTCCGTACTAGAGCATCGCAGCCTCCAAGAGCAGCCGCGGGCCACTGAGCTTCTGTTGGCTGCTCTCCCTATCACTGTATTGTTCACAATTAATCCCCCTGGAAATTGCTGTAAGCTGCTTAATACCACTGAACAAATCCCTTCTTGTTTAAATTTATGGAAATTAGTTATGGGAACTGCAAATAAGATTCCCTAACCAAGATCGTACCTTAAAAATGTGCCAGGAAAGATAAAAGACATGTCAACTCGTTTTAATATTGGAATTAAACTATTTCTCAAACCATTATAACATTACTCTAGGAACCACACTGTTGGGCACACTCTTCAACACACCTTAATTTAGGCACTCTAAGAACACTGTTTAGCTTCTGGGCAGAGACTGGACTAAAAATTTACCAATAAATAGAGGAAAAGGGATATAGAGGAAAGTGGATTCATATTGGTTGGACATGGATGCTTTTTAAAATGTATTTGGTACAGGGTCTCACTACATAGTTCAGGCTCTTAGTGATCCTCCTGTTTTCAGCCACCCCCTGTCCTGGAAGTACAGGCATGTGCCAGCACACCAAGTGTAGTCATATGTTGTATTTTTAACTGTTGAAGATGGCTGGTTGGCATATAGGGGTTTTCATATCAGTCTCTCTATTTTGTGTGCTTTTGGAATTTCCACAATAAAAAGAGCAAAACCAAACCCAGTTTCTAGGTTAAAAGGATATAAAAGGCAAAAACAGCAGTAAATCAATGAACTTATAAACAACTTGCAAAGTAACTTGCAGGTGCTCAGGGGAACTGGAGTAGAGCCTAGCAAGGCGAGCAGCAAAAAGAGGAGGAAAAAAATCTGAAAGAATGAACTACTCTCTGGGAAAAAAAAACCAGGTAAATGGCAGGAAATGAAGGAAATGAAGGCCTCTGAGAGTACAAGGTACTTAGAAAAAGTGATTTGGAGCCCTAAAGCAGCAGGTAAACAGAAGCACATTCTTCAATGTAACAGTGCAGTTCATTCAGAAGTTAAACAAAAATCAGAAGTTCTTTTTTTTTTTGTTTCCTGTATTTAGAGCAGGGTCTACAGGGTGTTCAGGGTCTCACTACACAGATCGGATTCGTAGTGATCCGCCTGTGTTCAGCCTCCCAAGTGCTGGGTTCACAGGCGCACCCCACCATGCCCATCCTCAGTTGGCGTCTCAGCGCGCCCGGGGGCGGGGCCGGCACAGCGCTCCAGGGATTCGGACCCGGCCTCTGTGCTCTACCTAAACAGGCGCTTTTGTCCGCTGAGCTATCGGGCCGGCCCAGAAGTTTTTTTAAAAATGTTTTTCCGAAGCAATTTATCCTTCATGCCTCACTAAGAAGACTTTCGGAACTTGTGTCCCCTTTCATTTCAGTAATTACTTTGTTGGACAAGCCTCAGTTTTGGCCCGTTGCATCCCCGAAAGCCAGAAGTGATGGGAGCCGGCAGCAGGGAAGTCAGCCAGGTTCAAAGGAGGTGTGTCTCACCGCCTGAGGGACGATTTACAGCCCTGCTGGCGCTGGATGTGCTGCGAGCTTCAGTTCAGGGCCACTAAGAGATTTATCAAAGGCGAGTAACAAGATATGTGGAAGTAGTGGGTGAGAGTTTTTAAAGCCTTTCTGAGCCAATATAAATCTTGAAAGTTTGGGTTTCATCTCTGAAAGTTGGACTTGTAGGTATAATTTCAGATTAACATTTGACATATTGTATAGACTGGAAAGAAGCAAGGTGTTAACGGAGCAGGCCCCTAACAGAACTAAGAAGGCTCCATCCCGTGGCCCAGGCATGAAGTACATCAAGGAACCAGGGAAGTTACCATTGCTGGGGTGGCCAGGGGGTTGGGGTGGCCCAGGGGAGCAGGGGGGCTGGGGTCGCCCAGGGGGTTGGGGTCTGTGGCCAGCAGTGTAAATCAACAAGGTATAGGGAGTAGAACAGAAGTGGACCCTGCACAACCTGTGACAGCAGTGTTACAACCAGCAATCCCTACGCTGGATCAAGGGCAGATTTAGATTTACACATTTGAGGGACAGCCAGAAATGCAGATGATTCCGTGGCCTCCTTCAGTTTTGCACTGTTGGTGAGATGTTAGATTTACACAGCCGTCACAGGCCCGCTCCACGCCTGCCAGATCCCTCCTGGACACTGTACTCTACCTGGGGTGTCTGTCTTTGCAAACTATGTTCTATTTCTATTTTTCATGCTTTCCCTCCTATTTTTGTATATTTAGCTTAGTTCAAGACAGGAACAATACATATATCTCCTCATTCAATTTACTGTCTATCTTATAGTTTCCCGACATATTTTAATTCTTTACTGGTGTTTCACACTATTTAAAATATACTGCTGCTGAATCTTTCAGCCTTTTGGCTAATATTTTCCATAGGATATAAATGAAAATAAAAGTGTAAGGAGGAGGTGTAGGAAGAAATGGTGGTGGGTGTAAGCTGTGTACCTGCTTCCTCTCCAGGAGCCCACCAGTGCTATTTCTAATGCCATTCACATTACCTTTTTCATTTTATCATGAACTTTCAAAGAATAAAGAGAAAACAAGATATTTCTCTAACTGGAGCAGCAGAAATTACGGATGGATGTACCTTGTACACAGTGGCGGAACGGTTCATGGACATGATTGGGTCCGTGATTTTGGGAAAGACCTCCAGGGTTATGCGCAGGCACCTGATGTGGAGTTAAGGCAGTTCTGTACTTTAAACCATCCCCAGACTTACCAAAAATACTCTAGGAGAAAAACGCAGCAAAACAGACTTATATGACTATTACTGGTTAGGTACTGTTAGGCACTATGTGTGCGTAAGTTGGTGAGGATAGTGTCTCTGATCCTCAATGTGGCCTGGCTAGCCCAAAAGAGGGACAGCCCTCTGGGACTAAATGGGGCCTGGGCTTGGTCATCACTCACTGAGACCTCGAGACTAGGACGGTATGGACAGGGCAGACCCACAAGACCACAGAGAGCACGGGGGGTGGTGGAGAGAGACTGGGCAGGGCACCAGGGGTGGGACCAGTCTCAGCCCCGCTGAAAACAAGTGGGTAAAACTGTTCTGCTTCCCAATTCAGTATTTATTTACTGTTTGTTACTTGTCTATGCTCAAACAGACTAGAGGTGGTTTTCAATAAAAAACTACTAATGTATCAAACTCTTATACAAGCTAATAACTCAAGATAAGAAAGAAAGAGGCAGAGGGAAAGAGGAAAGGAAGGAAGGAAGGAAGGAAGGAAGGAAGGAAGGAAGGAAGGAAGGAAGGAAGGCAGGCAGGCAGGCAGGCAGGCGCGGCAAACCTCGACTTGGGGAATACGCTGTAGCTGAGCCAAATGCTGACGGGAGGTTCTCTCCAAAGTGGAGCAGGACGCCGTGATCCATGGGTCTCAGTTTCCTTACAGATGGTTGGGAGGTGAGACATGTATAAAATCTCTTTTGAAGTCTTTCCCAGTCTCAGTTATTTCTGTTAGAAAGTGACATGCACCTTTCTGAAAGTACTTGCTCAGTTCCTGCCCTCTCACAGGCTGAGGAGCAAGGTGGGTGGAGTGGCTGTCTCACACCCAGGTCAGTCAGTAACCAGAGGAGTACATGAGAAAACAGCGGTGCTACTGACAGTGCTAGGATGGCTTAAAAAAATTAAATTCCAAATAAGAAAGGTAACACCTAAAAGACTTTTCATTAAGAAATACATAAGCAAGGCTCTGTGCATGCCAGTGGAAGTCTGTGTAGGGAAGGCTTGAAGCTTACAAGTCCAAGGACATCTTTGCAAACAGGTCGGGCTAAAAGTCCCATTAGAAATGCAAGACAGGGTCAGCCATATAGCTCAACAGATTAAAGCACCTGTAAGCAGGTGCAGGGGCTGGGGCTTCAATCCCCAGTCCTGCCGTGTCAGTCCCGCCCCCAGGGTGAGCTGAGAAGGCAAAAGAGACTAGACATGGTGGCACAGCCCTGTAATCCCAGCTCTTGGGAGGCTGTAAATAGATGGGTCACTACGAGTCTGATCTAGTAGTGAGACCCTGAACACCCTGTAGACCCTTCTCTAAAATACA
>NDGM011098379.1:0-11464 GCA_002564305.1 Octomys mimax | reverse complement strand
TTACTTTTTATACCTTGTTTTTATACTTTTCTGTTGGATGGTTAAGACCAAGATAAAGCAAGAAATGTAACTTTTGTATCTGCAAGGTCAGTCAAATCTCCTCAGAATTTAGCTTGAAACCCTGTACCACAGTTTGTAGATCTTTGTCAGTGTCAGCCATGTGGATGAGTGATGGCCATTGCTTGACCCATTTGCTCTCTTATGGACTACTATATTGGATTATTTTGCTGAATTCACACACCTACAATATTTAAATGGCAGTGAAATACCCATCTCTTACAATACTAAACAAAAAAAGGGGATAGAAATAGAGGACCATTTTGTATCTGTATATTCAAAATAGTTAGGATTGATATATAGCTACTTTCTCTTAATTCAATGAAAAGAAAGATTTGTATTAAGAGTGTTTGGACAGGATATCATGTCTGCATTTTGTACTATGAATAACCACTATGAAGACAACAATATGTAGTATATTAATTGTTGAAACTGTTGCATTAATTGGTTTTGAAACTATCTCATTGCTATTTGTTTCTCAATAAAATTAATAAAAAAAGAAGAAGAAAACCCAAGTAACAATAATAGAGCAACTGGAATTTAGAAACAAGAATAGTAGTGAACACTTCTTCTAGAGGAAGGGTAGAAAAAAGAACAAGGAAGTTACATTATGTTTGTGTGGAAGAAGGTAGGGACACAAGATGTTTAAGTGAAACTGCTAGCTGAAGCAGACCAAGATTCGTCGTCTAATTTTACTGCATTATTTCCTTCTCTGACTCCTCTTTTTCCTCATCTAGGGCTATTCATTTGTGATAGAACTTCGACTTGTTATTCTTTGGCAGAATGCCCACAGGAGCCTTCAGGATTTGGTTCTCCACTATGTTTTGGAATAAGGAAGGATTAAAGGATTTTGTTTGAAACAAAAAGTCTCCCACAAATTGAATAACTCTTTTCAAGTCAACTTTCACACCTTCAAAAATATACAAAATACAGAAAAACAGACAAAGGTCCACAGCTCCACTAGAGTTTACCAAGTGAATATACCTCTGTGACCTCAAGCTATTGCCACAAATGGCGGACGCCCACACACTTTCCACATGCCATCTTGAGCCTTCCCTTCCCCCAGACAGAAGCAGTATTTTGACTTTGTAGGGCAATCAGTGGTTTCTGTTTTGAGTTCCCCCAAAATGTATCGATACAGCGTGCTTTCTTCTAAGCCCCTTAACTTGTATAACATTATGGTCAAGATAAGCTTTCAAGTTACTTTTATTCCAGATTGTATATTCTTTTCTAGTATTTATGACAAAATCTTCCAAACACTGTTCCAAAATGTGATTACTTTATTTATTTTTGTATTTTAGGAAGGGTCTACAGGGTCTACAGGGTCTCATATGTAGATTGGACTCATAGTGATCCTCCCGTGTTCAGCCTCCCAAGTACTGGGATTATAGGTGCATGCCACCAAGCCCATTCTCCATCACCATCTCAGTGTGCACCTGGGCGGGGCCAGTATGGCACTCCGGGGATTGAACCCTAGCCACTGTGCTTTGCCTAAGCAGGCGCTTTAATCTGCTGAGCTATTTGGCTGGCCCTGATTATTCTTATTTGAGTTGTTCCCAGTGTTAGAATATAAATAATGTTGTTACAAACTTCTTGCATCTGTCTTTTGAAGCACATATATTTATTTACATTAGGCTTAGTGAAACAGTTTTCCAAAGCGGGTACACACATTTACAAATTTACCAGTAGTGTACCATTATTCCATTTGCTCCAAGTCTTTTGGAGTTGTCAGTTTCTTAAATATTAGCCATTCTGGTGTAGTTCTAGCTCATTCAGATTTAACTCCACACTCTCCACTGTCCAATGTGGTATTGAGGATAGACACCTCTATGTCCTGACTATTTGGATAGGCTCTTCTTTGTGAAATGGCTGGTCAAACTAACTGAATAATATTTAAAATTATCTTTTAAATTAATTAATTATTTATTTACTTGACACAGGGTCTCACTACACAGCTCGGACTCATAGTGATCCTCCCGTCTCAGTCTCCCCAGTGCTGGGATTACAGGTGTGTGCCACCACACCCGGTCTTGGTGGCTAGCATGGAATGCCCAGGGTTTTGGGGCCAGCATGGCATGAAGTACTGAGGATCGAACCTGGGTCGTTGCGCTTGCCAAGCAGGCACTTGGACTGCTGAACCATCTCTCCAGCCCTACTTGTTCAAATATTAAAGGTGTTTGTTTTCATTGTTTTGTTTAATTTATTTGTAGGACACGCTTATTTATTTTTTGATTTGAATTTTCTGTCTTCTCTGAATACAGGCCTGAATTCTAACATCATTTTTCTCAGAACCATGACACTACCAGGAGCTTGGGTGTAGCTCGGCTGTGCTATAAGGAAATAAATATATTTGGTTTCTGTACTGCTGCTTCCTGACATATAGCTCATAAAACCCTTGGAACATACAAAGTGCAAAGAATGCCTTTTGCATGGGGAAGGTGGCTAGCAGGCCCTACATAGCCTGAGGACAGTGCCTGGAGACCAAGGCACGATTACAGTGCTGCGACGTTCAGCCTCAAGACCCACTCCTGGGGATGGGACCACCAATAGCTGATGGCTCAGTCCTCCAGGCCTGTTTTCTTTAAGACTCTCTGTCATGGCTGGGAGCTGACCAGACAGGGAACTCAGTGCCCTGTATTACTTTTAAATTATATGCAGAGTTAATGTAGAGAGCGTGAAAATATTTGACAAACAGAAGACTCATAATTTTTGCCAAATTCTCAAAAAAAACCCCCAATTTTAAAAAGTTAAGAATTATTGCTCTGAATATTTACAGCAATTCATTAAAAAGCCCAGTGGTGGATGTTCATGTAAGGCCCACAAAACAACAACTCAACAACAACAGAAACTCAACAACAGCAGCATACTGATTAAGGTCTTATGGGTCAAGTATATACGATCAATATCAAATAGTATTTCAAGTGTGCCAACAGCAAGTTTTAAAATATTTAAATATCTCAAATGATATTCACACTCTGGAGAAATCTATACTAGTTTAAGGTATTAATGTCTGAAGATAAAAATTAAAACTGAAGCAACAAATATATTTGTAAATGTAAGTGACTTCTTTGTAAGTTACCTTTAGAAGTTATTCCTTCATCCTTTTAATATTCCTTAAAGGGGGCTAATGTCTGCTACTTTTAACAAGAAAAAGAAAGACAATAAAAGACCCTATGAAGAATGGATGTGGAGGAAGCAGAAGAAAAGGGAAAAAATGGGAGGCAAGAGGGAAAAAGAGAGAGAAAAAGAGAGACAGAGAGAGAGAGAGAGAGAGACAGAGAGAGAGACAGAGAGAAAGGTAGTGGAGAGTTTTGAGTCCTAGGACTTAACCCTAAACCTGCAGATATGTTACAGAAATGTAAGACAGTGCTGAGAGCAGGTATGTCCTTGTTCTTTTCTCTGTGCGGCTCTGGGGGAAGACTGAGGAGTGGGGTCGAGTCAGGAGAGCAGGAGGAAATGGTCAGGCAGAGTCCAGCCGCAGCCCTGTGGCTGTGTTAGCTGCACAGTGGGAAGGCCAACTGCAGAGCTGGTGGCTCCTGTGGAGAACGTGGCAGAAGCACCACATGAACGTGAGACTGAGCTCACCAGACCATCCCTGCGCCTAGATCTGGACCTGAAAGGTTCAGCCATGCTCTAAATTCAGCAGCACAGCCCTGTGGAAGGCCCAGGGATAGGGCTGGGTGAATCATTATTTGTAGACTCCTGCCAGCCAGCCAGCACAGACTCAGGGATCAATAGGGGACTCATAAATCCCTCCTTGCCAGTTTGCTAGATCACCCTTGCCCTGTAGCCCCAACACAAGCTTAAGAAGGATCAAAAGAAGAGGGCAAAAAATAGTGAAACCAAATAATTTTTCAAAAGCAACAGTTAAATGTAGAGAGAGTAAATTACTGTCCCCAAGCTAAGTTTGGACTTGCTTTAATACTTTAGTTCAACTCTTTGGTGTGTGGAGGGTAGTAGAAGAGATAAGAGTGGTTTTAGAGATGAAAAACAACATATTTTCTCAGCTTATCTGAGTATATTGTGAGTAAATTTATGTTGCTGCTGCAGCGTGAACCATGAAGCCAGCTGCATAGTGCTTACTCCTATCACTAAGGCAAAAGCACACCGAGTCTGCAAATCCATAGAAGGCAGAGACACTCCCTTTCCATATTTCACTTTAAGGTGAGTTTGGAAAGAAAGAAATCCCCATATTAGCTAAAAGAGGAGGAATCCAGCCATATTCCAAGATAATTAAACTGGTCAACTGGCTCCAAGACATTAACAGCTGGTATTTTAATCACTAATGAGACAGTCAGTTTCTATAATCTGGGAGATGGACCAAAAACATGGGCTTGATTTTCCCTTCATTGTAAATCAGTTCACTGGAGAAGAACTATCCTTCTATCTCAGTAGTGTCACTCTGCACGCTGCTGATAACGTGTGGCAGGAAAGACCATTGCTGTTATCACCACGATCCATATGTACAGAGGATAGAACACATTGCATCAGACTATTATTAACAAATTGCCAGCAGAATGCAGACCTGAGAAATGATTTCTGGGCACTCTAATTTTCAGGGTCCCTGTGAGTCCCAATAGAAAATAAATAGAAAGGATCCAGCTCTATTCTGGGAATATTCAAAGGAAGGCTTCTCAAATAAGTTGAAACCCATGTTATGGTTTTGCAAAAGCCTCTGTATTCCTGAAATTAATGTTGCGATCTAATGGGCATTATATTGGATATGCAGTACAGTTGCCTGTCATTATTACATTATTCCTGATTTTCACTGGATATGACTGCATGTATGACAGGAGACACTTGCCAAGACTGGAAGAGAAAGCACCCAGTTCCCAAGAACTATATGAGATACTGGTGTCCACAGGGATTAGTTTAAGAAGCACTTTATAGCAGCAGTTAGTCCAGCATAAATCCTGTATCTGTTTTACTTGTGCTCAAAGTGAGCATATTTTTCATTGAATTAAAAATCCCAGAGGAAGTATAAGGAAATGACTGTACATGATTTCCTAAATTAATAATAGAACAGTGCACTGGAGGAACAGGAGTCTAATGATTATTAGAAATTTACGGTAATGTTTATAAGACAGAATATACTTTAATATTTTCTATGTATCTGTACTGCAACACAGTGTATTATAATGCAGTTAGTTATGTCATGGTTTCCACAAGCAATTGTGGGTGTTTTGGGGCTAAAAACAGATTTTAAAATCTTATCATAATCCTGGTTCTCAACCAACACCTTGAATGATAACAAATAATCCCAGGGCTGTGGAAACAGCTCAGTAGAATAAGCACTTCTCTGGCAAGTGCAAGGGCCTGAGTTCAATCCCTGGTTCTGCCAAAAAGTTAAAAAAAAAATCCCTTACTCTGTAGAAAAGGAAACTCTTTACAATCACTTAAATTGGAGTTCCCCTAAGTGAATTTAAGAGTGTATTAGTAAGAAATGTTTTGCAACAGAGTACATTATTTATCATCATAAGCCTAGAATGGGATGAATGGAAGGGTACTATTTATAGTAAGAGGTTGTTCTGACCTCCCATTAAATCATTTAGTCAGATATGTAATAGTGGAAAGTGTAGTAAACACACATCAGTGTCTTTAGATACCTCTGTTTTAGTCATTTAAAAAAATTTTTTTTGGTGGAACCAGGGATTGAACTCAGGACCTTTTGCTTGCAGGCAAGCGCTTATTCTACTGATCTATCTCTCTGCCCCTGTTTTAGTCCTTGGAAGACTCCTCCCTCCCACAATGTCCTACCATTCAAATGTATCTATTATTTCAAGCGTAAAACGTTTCTAGAAAGATCCCTTACTGCTTTCACCTGGGAGCATTACTTTATCTTTAGATTATAATGGTTTGAAGAACACAATCTAATCTATTGTCACCTTCCCCAATGATATAATAAAAACAAAGACTAGAATTCGATCTGTATTCCCAAGATCAAGAAAGAAAAGAATAATTACGCAGTTAAATACCCAATTAGACAAAATAGGTTAAGGGAGAGGGACAAAATTCCACGCTGATGGAATATTTATGTTTCAAGGATCCATTTCATTTTAGAACTAAAGAAGAATAAGTTTCAACATTTTCTTTGTTTCAATTGTGTAATCTGAAAAAAAAGGCATAAATTTCAGTACACTACTTAAGTTTTAAAAATTACCTTTTCATGGACCTCTTTGAAAGTTACAAAAGGAAAGTTGACTATAGAAGATGCAATACAATAATGAGGAACTTCATCAAAATATCTTTCTTTTCATCCAACATTATGTCTTGCAATATTATGAAGATGATGAAAGAATGCTTTGAGGTCTGAGGAGAAAGCTTAGTGGTCTAAGTGCCTGCCTGCCAAGCACAAGGACCTATGCTCTATCCCTAGTAGCGCATGCTGTGCTAACCTGGAATCCCAGGCGTGCTGAGCCAGCCACCGAAACCAGGAATGGTGGCACGTGCCTGTAATCCTAGTGCTGGGGAGGCTGACACAGGTGGATTCCTACAAGTTTGAGCTGCATAGTAAGACCCTGCACCAAATAAATAAATAAATAAATAAATAAATAATTAAATGAGTAAAAATTTTAAAAAAGAATGATTTGAATTTGGGAAGCATTGACCTAATTCATCACTTAGAATAGCTTAAATTCAGTGAAAATAGTGAACCCGCTCACTTACAAATCACTCAATATCATCACCTTTGTAAAACCTATGAACCTAAGAGAAAGTCAAACAGAACTAGACACCACCTCCCATGTTGGCCTTGGTTTCCAGCAGCCTATTTTGTAAAGGCGCTAGCGAGCCAGATATATTAATAACATTAAATCCTGCTCTCCACAAGTGGGAGATACAAGTAAGTAAACAAATACAAAAACAGTTATGTTAAAAGAACATACATCTTGTGAAAAATGAACCCAAATGTCTTAGTCTCAGGAAGGCCTCGTTTCCAATTCAATTAACTGTGCTTCTCGGCATGTGCTTATGGTCTGTTACAGCAGTCTGTGTACGTTTCTGAGGACTTTGACCCAACACTTATCAAAATGCATTGAGTATTATTCTTTAGAAGACATTGAGAGAAAATACTTCTGTTCCAATGGCTTGGGCTAGAGATTTGCAGGGATTTAATTATTTTGGATTTGTAGGCAAGTCTTCAGGATTTTTTTCTTTTTAAATCACAACAGTATAAAGCCCCACACATTCCCCAACTGATTCTGATGTATGCTTAAGGTTGAGAACCACTTCCTTCTCCAGCTTTTTTTCCCCAGATTATGCAAAGCAGGAAAAGAAAATAGTCATAGCTGAGGGCAATAGTTTCTTTCCACAAAAATTTCATTGAAAGGGAGAAAGAGACTGGAAAAGGGTAGGGAAACCAAAATTGGGGTCATGAGCTAAACAAACTGAGCACAAGATGTGTAATATGAGCTGAGAAAGGGAAATGTAAGCCGGAAACTAAATTCAATCTCTGAAGACTTATTGGTAGGCAAAGAAAGTCAATGCATGGTGTAAGAAATGATTTGAGCCCTCGTGTTGCCGTTCTGTCTGGGGGCAAGTTCTGTCAAAGACTATTTAGTGCTTTGCTCTACGCACCACACACTCATCACCATCTGTTCTCTCTGAATTGGCCTTTCTGCTAAGAGGCAATGCTTCTCACTGTATCATTAGCTTGCCTACTACATACTTTGTTCTGCAATTTGAGTATTAGAATTTTTCAGGGAAAAAGTGGAATTAATGCCCTCCCCCCATTCCTTTTTAACATCCAAAACTTTACCCACTTTCACATTCCCAGATTTCCCTGAAACATATATAAATGACAGGAAAGAATGTTGTTAAAACTCACAAGCACAAACTGTATTCCCTCACAGGCCATTTTGCTTCTTCAAACTCTCTCAGGATACTAGTTAGTATATTAAGAGCACCCTTGTCATAGTTCTGATTTTAGTTATTTGGTTCTCTGGAGGAAATACATTTATTGCAGAAGCGAAGGACACTGGTGCTTGATTTTCAAAGGTAAGGTTTTTTTCCCCATAGTCTGCCTGAAGAAAATTTAGCTTGAATAAATTGATGGAAACAGGAAAAATCTTGGCCTAGTACTTTTATGCATCATAGTTCTAGGGACATTTTATTTATTTATTTTATTTAGGTGCCAGGGATCAGACTCAGGACCTTGCACTTGCCAGGCAGGCGCTTATGAAACTGAGCTATTTCCCTGGCCCTCCAGGTTTTTCAAAGCTCTGTTTCTCCCTACAAATGTGACACTAATGGGCACAGTGTGCACCTGGGGGATGCCTAGTCTTCAGCTGTTGCCACCAGTATAATTGCCTCACTCTTGGAGAGTCTTGCAATATGCCTCTAACAAATCTTTCCAAGTGAAATTGAGACATGCTTCATCATATTCTCCGTGTTCCACATCCTGGGAAGCTGGACCATGTGGCATCTGGATGACTCTTTCCAGGACATAGTGCTATGCGTTCTAAGCCTAAAAAACAGGATGCCCCATGTACCCAGATAGTGCTGAGCTCTCAGACAAGCAAAGGGAAGTACTCTCTAGCCTTGCTTAAGGTTTACGATAGATGATAATCTTTGAATAGAATTATGTGATGTAGGGGAAAATTCACTGCTCTAATTATGCTAGAATTTAATGTAATCATTTTCAAAGGATAGCTTGACAAGTTAAGTGTCTAATAGGGTTATAGGGGCAGATTTTGTGTGTGTTCACTAGGAAACATTTTACTTGACTTTTCTTCACATTTTTCAGTAAATTACCATGGGGAAGCTAAGTTAATTTTACTAATTAAGAATGTTCTTGAGTGAAGTAACCTTAACATTTCTTTCAAAACATTGCATGACCCATAGGAAATTCATTTAAATGTTTGTAATCCCTGAAGCCATATTCCGTGAAAAGTGCTATGTTATAGACAAATTAAAAATATGGTTGAACTTAAAGAGGGATTGTGAGTCAGGAAAAAGAATTAGGTTCATTATGGAAGGCAGCATGCTGCATGAATTAAGTGAGCAATTGATGCATCTTGCTTACTAATTGAAAGAATCAAAAGGTCCACTCCAACATCCTATTCTGTCATTTTATCTGGTTGTTAATCATCAAAATAAAAATAGGTGTTTGTAACTGATATATACGTCTTTATTAACTGAGTTCTATCTTTCCAGTCTGTAAGTGTGTCTTGGGGAACAGGAAGGAACTTTTAGAAGGTGGTTGTTAGCACTGAGTCTAGCCACTTGATTTCAGCTTAATTGTTTCCCATTATACAAGTCCTTCCAAGAATGAGGCACTGTGTACCTCAACGTGATGCACTGAGAAGGGAGCAGAACATGGTAGAAGTGTCATATATCAATCACATAAAGACAGATGGGGAGATTTCATAAATGCCCCTTGAGATGCTCAAGATTGTAGTCAGTCATACTAAGACGTCATTGATTTTGCAAGCTGCTTACATGACCAGGTGGTTCCCTGTTCAAGAAGAGATTAATCTGTGTAAGGGAAAGGAAGGAGAAAAGAGAGAGTGGGTACTGACATGGTGAAAGTCCTTGGATGTATTCAGTCTGCTGCTCTAGAGATCTGAAATAATGGTAGGTGAAAGAACTGAGAAACAGGCCTACTTTTAGCATTTTCTCTCGCATTTGCTCTTTCCAGGTTTTGGGTTTGGAGTGTAAGAAGGCGTAGCATCATACAAGGGGGACTGAGGGTTACTGTGAGCCCCTGTTACTGTGGTGGCAGTAGCATTAATTTCCTTCATCTCTCATTCCTTAGCAGAATGCCAATAGGTAGAGCTGGAGTAGGTGGTATTGATGTAGGCAGGATACCACACCTGTGGAGAGGGAGAAGTGAAATGAAGCTGGGGCAGTGCTATGGTGAGGACCCCGAATGTCCCCTAAAGCCTCATGTGTTCAGAGGTTGCTTTGGGAGGTGATTCTATTATTGGGGAGATGGGACCTGGTTGGAGGCAGGTCACTGGGGCTGTGCCCTAAAAGGGTAAACTTTAGACCCCAGCTCTGATTTCTTTCTGCTTCCTGGTCGCTATGGTGTGAGCAGCTTTTTTCTGCCTGTGTTCCTCCCTTAGGCTATTTCTGTTTTGGAGGCACGTACTGAAAATTCTGAAACTGTAAGCCATAAATAAATCTCTTCTCCTTTAAACTATCATATCAGGCACTTCTTCCCAGCTGCGAGGGAAGTGGTTAAGACAGTCAATTGTAAATGAACACTGTTTCTCAATAAGAGAATCCCTGTGTACATTCACTCACTAATTCATAAATTCCCTCTACAGATAGTTAGTGCTTGCCTGTCTTATGCAGTCACTGTGACTGGACCTGAAGCCTTGGAGTAGAGGCTGTGTCCTGAATTTTATCAAATGCTACCCATAGATCTTGAGGGAAAAGGACTGTACTATTCTATTAATCCTGCCAAACTTGTCCTTCCTGAAATATCCTGCCTAGTTGATGCTTTTCAGTGTATAATTGAGATCAGCAATTATCGAGTTAAGTCAATCAGAGTAGACTAATTAAAGTTTCAAAGTGTTCTGTTTTAATTGTAGAGACATATTTCTCCATATACAATATTTATGTGATCAAGCAATTGTTTATGGGCAAATTTTGACATTTTAATTTTAAAGTAATGGAAAAGTATGTTTATTACAGGGAACTACAATTATTCATTTTTAGAAAGGAAAGAATTTTACTGAATGCCAATAAGGCCCTAAATTTAGTATTTTTAAAAAGAGGCCTATGGAGGGCTTGCCATCTCATCTGGAATAAAAGCTGGATTCCTGGGCCTTATGAAAACTTATTAAGGTGAAAGTTTGAACACTAGAGTTCTGATATTGTATTTTTTGTGTTGTATGTATGAGTTTTGATGTATGGGGTTTATTAAAGATAATTGCATATAGTTGAAGGAGCTACTGGAAAATAATGAGATATGCCTAAAGAGGTGTAGTTCATATGTACGTTATAAAACAAAAACGTGAACTTGTTCTGCAAAACATTTGAAGAAATCTTGAAAGTCAGTTTATATTCTTTTGTTGTTGCCAAAATGAAAATAATGTCTTTTCTAGTAGTATATATTCCTTTGTTATTTGTTCCCATGTGTAGTGATATATATTCTCCAGGGAGATACTTGAGTAAACCTATAGTTTACATACTTAAAACTTTAAGAGTTGATTGGGCTGACTAAATTTAGATTGCTCAGCAGACTAAAGTGCCTGCTTAGGCAGACACAGGGACCGGGGTTCGATCCCTAGCCTGAGGTGCCGGCCCCACTCCCGGGGTGTGCTGAGGCCATGATTGAGACTGGGTGTGGTGGCCCCTGTAATCCCAGCGCTTGGGAGGCTGAAAACAGGAGAATCACTACAAGTCCGATCTCTGTAGTGAGACCCTGTAGACTTTGTCCTAGATACAACTGAAAAAAGAA
>NDGM011098359.1:0-10893 GCA_002564305.1 Octomys mimax | reverse complement strand
TTGAACTCAGGCCCTTGAGCTTGCCAGGGAAGCGCTTATTTCACTGAGCCATCTCCCCGGCCCAAAAGCAGTCATTCTTGAGCTCTGCCACTGTCTCAGGGTGTGAAGGAGTTGGCTCAGGGACTTCAGGGAAGTGAAAGATTACAGGTAGAAGTGACAGGATGGCAGAGGCACAGAATCAGGAAAAAGAACATTATATATGTGGGAACATAAGAACTTCCAATTTTTTTTTTGGAATATTCAACAAGGCAAGACCTCCAAGAAAGAGGAGATCCCATGGTAAACAGAAAGGAGAGTATGGATCGAATGGGTATTAATTAATTCATTCATTTATTCATCAGCTATTAGTTGGCTGTTTCCCATGTGCCAGGCACTGCAGTAAATAGTGATAGGAAGGACAAGTGGATCCCCTCCCTGTCAGAAATTCAGCATGTCAGTGATAGTATAGGAGGCAGTGGAAAAGTCAGAAGGACTCAAGTTCCAAATCTTGTCTTTTCCTTATGCTAAGTGTATATGACTTTAGTTTGTTTTTCTTTTCTAAGCTTTGTTTTCCTCATAGGAAACTAAAAAGAAAAATAATACCTAATTCATTGGTTATGAAGGCTAAGTGAAGTAATGCATATTAGTTGCAGTGCAAAACAGACTTGCCACTGAATAAATGTTAACTTAATTATATGCATCGCTATCACAGAGTTCCCCTCTTTAAAAATATTCCTCTCGTCCCCATCATTGATGTCTTCAAGTTAAGTTTTGCACTTTAATTGAATTAGGTTATGATGTTGACCTGCATTAAAATGGAAACATCCCTTGGCAAGGTTAGCCCATGAAAATTATGCTAGTCTTTAATGTTTTGGCATAAATAACATTAACCAAAACTTTCCAAGGTTAGACATGAAAGACAGCAAAAGCATGTGTCATAAGACTGGAACAGCTAGAAGAAAGGATACAAGAAAGATAAGCCAGAAATACAATATGCTAGCTAGGAAAAGAAGTCAATGGCAGAATGATAGCCCCAATACTGCTAGGGGGACCTTAAGGCTGAGGTCCGTGTAAATGGGGAGGAAGCTGAAGTAGGGGATGTGGTAGTTAGGATTTAGATGAGAAAAATTAATAAAGGCCACATAATTTATAGGGTCATTTAATAATATTTATCCAAAGAGTCAAATGCACAAAAATACTAAAGACCCAAAGAATCCAACTGAGGTTCTGGATCGCATGACAATGTCCTGAATGAGTCCACCTAAAGACCCAGAGCCCATGACGATAGCCTCCATGAGTCCAACTAGAGGATTAGAGCCCATGTACAAGTCTGTATCAAAGACCTGCACTGGGAATGCCCAATAGTCAATGATGGAAGCTAGAAAGTCTGCTCTAGCAGGATGAAGTATCCATGCTGGCTGGTAAGCCATGCTCAAGTCAAGGACAAGGATTCCCCTAAAAGAAATGCAGCTATCCTCAGGGACAGCAAGGATCTCAGTTCCTCCAAGGGTGAGAACGTCTGAGTTCATATCAAGAAAATCAGCACAATAAGCTTCTCCAGGAGAATAAACAGCGCATCATTTTGCCCTCCATTTCTGCTTTTATGCTGTTGGCAACGATCTTCAGGTGGGCTTTCCTCACCGAGAAACACAGTGATTCACTTCAGTTGAGTGTTACAAGTTGACCATTAGTTAATCTACCAAGGAGGATAAGGAATCTAGTGTTTTCCAAGCTGCCCCTACCATATAAAATCTTTCATCATTTCCCTAACAATGATAGCTGTCATTTACTGGCCACTTACTATTTGCCAAAATCTATGCTAGACAATTTCCATGGAATATTTCACTTGCTTCTGACAGCCAGCTGTATGACATTATTTCCAACCATAAAAGATGACTTGACTATGTTGGCACTCAGGGGATATTAATGTAACTAATGTTTAAGGCACTACTGTCTAAATCTAAAGTGTTTCTTTTCCTAGCCACTTGGTGCTAAGCATTAGAAAGATACCATACAAAACTGACATAAAGACTATTTCATTCTTCTCTACAACAACTAGTCTTGAAAGGAAAAGGGAAAAGGCTGATAAGAAAAGGTTTGGGCTGAAAAACAGGGATCCCAGCCTGCCCCAAAGGACTAGGGATGTTAGATAATGAAAGTTCTAGTCTTGCTTCTATCAGTCTAGGCACTATTTTCAATTAGAAGATCATTGATTGTGGAGCTCTCAAACTCAGGATTTTGAGAGAAATAACTGACATGCTCTCCTCCCTGCACAGTGTGATGAAATCTCCTTCTCCTAAGATGGGTTTGGACATTTCAGAACTGCTTAAATAGCAGATCACAGCCAGTGCAGCCCCAAGCATGTTCAGAAAGAGGCAGTCCCTACTCCTGGATCACAGATAGAAGACACATTGCTAGAAATGCACCAAAGATTTGGAAACCAGGAGTTTAGGCAGCCACACCTAAAATACAAGCCCATGTGTGCTGGATCTCTAGCAAAATCTGTACTAACAGCAGGAGGTACTGAGACTGCTGTCAGGAGCAACACCGTGAACAATCTTTTGACTTTGGATTAAAAAAAAAATTTTTTTTTCTAGCTCAGGCTACCTTAAGTGTGGGTCTTGTGTGGCTTGTGGAGCAGGGGATTGAACCGTGGTCCCCAGCACCTGACTGAGTTTGCCCAAGTGGGAGCTTTAAACAACTGAGCTAACCCGCAAGTCCCCAGTCCTCTGACTTTGTAAGTCAGGTGACCATGTTTCCTATTTGCCAAGGACAGTTTCAATTATGCCTATTGTCCTATGTCCCATCTGGTTTCATTTTGTTCTTAAGTTTTCATTTTTGACAACATGGTATTATTATAATTTTATGTCTTAAAATAGGGTCTTTTTTCCCTAAAGGAACTATCCCTTAAATAGATTAGTACAATAAAACCTGAAAATTGATTAGTACATCAGTATTTTTAAATTATGATAATTTTAGTTATTCTACATACTTGCTCCACTTCTTACTATTAAAAGCATCCTAGACTGGATGATCAATAACACCCCCCACTGTGCACTCAGGAGCTGATAAAAGGTACCCCTTTCAGAGGTAGCACCATTCAGTCATTCTCACGTGGCACAAAAGCCTAGCTAGTTTCCTTGTGCTCCTTATTTATTTTTATTTATTTATATTTTATGTATTTAGTACAGGATCTACAGGGTCTCACTACACAGCTCAGACGCTTAGTGACCCTTGTGTTTTCAGCCTCCCAAGCCCGGGGATTACAGGCACACATCACCACGCCCAGTCTCATTCACCATCTCAGTGCACCCTGGGAGTGGGGCTGGCACAGCACAGCACAGCACAGGGATGGAACCCCAGTCCCTGTGCCCATCTAAGCAGGTGCTGTAGTCTGCTGAGCTATCTGGCCGGCCTTCCTTGTATGCCTTTATAAGGTCACTAATTCTGTTTGTGAGGATAGGGGCCCCATGATCCAACCATACCCTAAAGGCCTCATCTCTGAATGCATTTGCATCACAATTAATAACAGTTTGGCAGGGGGAAGTAAACATGTCAACCATAGCAAACATCAAGAATGGGCCTGGACGTAAACCACAGCCTTTGCACAGTTATGATATATCAATGTAGACTGATGAATTTTAATAAGTGTACAAATTTTTTAGAGGAGGTTGTTAATGGAGAAGTTAGGAATGTCTGAGGGAGGGGCACATGGGTAATCTCTAATCTCTTAATTTTGTCGTAAGTTTTAAATTGAACTAAAATATGTTTAAAGCAAACAAATATTTCATTGAAGTTAATCTTTATCATATTATAATCTAGGCATTTGGCATCTAGTTATAATTATGTTCTTCATACTTTTACTTGTGGTGTACCCAGTTACATATTTTTCCTTTTATTCTCTGTCCCTAGCCAGGAAAATTTAAAAAATATATATTTTTATTTTTATCTTTGATACAGTGTATTGATACACAGGTGGACTCCTAGTGATTCTCCTGTCTCAGCCTCCCCAGCACTGGGATTACAGGTGTGTGCCACCATGCCTGGTTTGGGGAGCTAGATCATCCAGGGCCAGCATGGCATGTGGTACCGGGGATCGAACCTGGGTCCTTGTACTTGCTAGGTAAGCACTTAAGCCGCCAAGCTATCTCCCCAGCCCAGAAAATTTTATACTAAATGATACTTTGCTTTTTCTTTTCTGCCCCTCATCAGTAATGCCTTTGTTCAGGCCCTGTGATGGTTAATCTTGATCATAAAACTGAGTAGTTTAAGAGCTGCCTAGGTGGTTAGTAAAGCACACTGTGGACAGGTGTGAGGAGGTCATGGGGCATGACCTTCCAGGGTGTGAGCCTAGAGGCTCCCTCTGAGCCTCTTCCCTTGTTTTCTGTTCCTAGATTCCATGAGGTAAGTAGTTGATCTACTATGCCTGTGTTATGATGCTCTTGCCTTGATTCCAGGTGATCATAGACTGAAAGCATTAGTTAAAACTAACTTTCCCTCCTTCAAGTTGAAGCTGTCACCTTTTTGTCCCAGTAAAAGAAAGTTGACCAGTGCAGGCCCAAGTCATTAATCATCAGAAATATTGTATTCATTCCTCAGAGGTCAGCCTAGCTCTGCTGGTCTTGTCTCCCTCAAAAATAGCACCATGACAACCATTTTAAACTCTAAATTACATAAATTCATAACTTCACTTTTTAAAAATCTTCTAGAGGGCCAGGGAGATGGCTCAGTAGAATAAGCACTGCCTGGCAAGTGCAAAGGCCTGAGTTCAATCCCTGGTTCTGCCAAAAAAAAAAAAAAATCAATAGCTTTGATCAGTTGAGTTGAGGCCAACCTCCTTGACTATACATAGACTCACACTGCCAGCTTTCTTGTTCTTTTTTTTTTTGCTCCAAATGCCTTCAGGGCAGGTTTGGCTGGCTTGAGTTGTAGAGATCCAACCACAGCAACCTGAGCCTGACTGCTTTGTTGAAGCAGCCACTTAAAGAACTGAGCTAAGGGGCAGGCCCCCTCTTGTTCTTATCTCTCACAATTTCATATTTTGAAAATTGTGTCCCAGGAACTCTGAATCACTTGTACCCTTCCCGCCTCTCTCTACGAGCCATACTCTTCCAAGCCCTTTGCCTTTGCTCATGTTTTTTTCTCTACTTGGAATACTCTCCCTCACTTCTTTACTTTATCTGGCTAACTCCTACACATCTTAACTCTACCCCAAGCCATGACTGATTCTCATGTTCTTTCCCACAGAGCCTGGAGGCAGCCCCAGAATCCACCTGACAATAGCTCCTCATCAACTGCAGGTGTCAGCAACAGAGATAAAACCTCTTTGCTTTCCCTAAATGTTGCTTTCCCTCATGTATTTGATTTTTTAGCAAAGGCTTGATTCCAATAAGCTCATTAGGAAGGATCAAAATGATAGAGTGATCAAATGATCTGGTTTGATTGACAGTAACTAAAAGCCTTATGAGGGGTTACCAGACCTTATAGTAGTACTATGATATAGCAGTATAGGAAATCCACAAAATTGAAGAAGGCTATTTATTTGTACTCTTTTAACTAAATCCCTCTGAATAGGAGCCACAGCATTATAAATATGTTCCTGTACCAGGCAGCGAGCATCCTTCAAATGCTGTTCAAGAATGCATAAGATGTGCCAAAAGGATAGAAAAAGTAAGGCCTGATTCGCACCTAGGAAATAGTTCTGAAGTTTTCAGCACATTCAGGAGTAAATGAAAGAAACAACGAAGCCCAGTCTGCTGTAGGAGCAATAAGCTACTATATCTTCCTTTGTATTCAGTCTCTTCCATATATGAAATTCCACTGTACAGTGCTTCATTATAATTTTGAACAGTAACTGTAGACTACTTATTTTTGACATCCTAAATCTTAAGGTATATACATACCAATAATTGTGTATTGCTAAACCTCTACTAATATGACATTTGTTATTCCCCAAAAATATCTGTAAAATTTCTATAATAATTGTATAAATAATAATGATTAAATATCTCTCTTCCAATATATCAACCTTTTGCATTTCTCTTTTGCTATGAGTAGCAAAGCAAATTAATGATTGTGGAATCTGAATGTGTTACATGATATCACACCTGAATTCCTCAGTCAATCAATGTATGGAATTTAAGCAGTTACACATATCCAAATATGTGTCAGCATAAATCAATGAGGCACAGAGCACTTAATTTCAATATACAATTATTAGAAAGATATATATTGAATTACAGATTGTGGTTTCTCATAGAGGTAAGATTATAGATTATTTTAGATAGTCCTTTTTATTTATAATCTGAATCATTCAGTTGAATTAATCACCTTAAAATGTTTATCAATTAAAAACCACTTTTAGATGATTCATTTTATTTATCTATTCTACTGGAACATGTTGTGTTAAGATAATAAGCAAAACAATAATCTGGATATATCTGTGAAGATCTTTCTGGAGGTGATTAACATTTGAATCACACTAACACTAGAATTAATGTGAAACAGACTGCCTGTGTAGGGTGAGCTGGTCAACTGAAGACCGGATCTGCCTAACTTGAATGGAGCATTCCTCCCTCCTGGTCCTCACACTCAGACTGAAGCTACAGGGTTTTCTTGGGTCTCAGGACTCTGTGCTCTCAGACTGGAGCTTACACGCCTAGTGAGGCTCTCCATGTCTGGGTCTCCAAGTACAGTAGGAGACTGCAGAGTGAGAAATCAGTTCCCAGGGCCCGCCAAATAGCTCAGCAGACTAAAGTGCCTGCAAGCAGGCACAGAGGCCAGCGGTTTGATCCCTGGGCTTGCCGTGCCGACCCTGCCCCCCGGAGCACACCGAGAGAGCAACTGAGACTGGTCTTGGTGGTGAGAGCCTATAATCCCAGCATTTAGGAGGCTGTAAATAGGCGGATCACTACAAGTCCTATCTAGTAGTGAGACTCTGAACACGCTGTAGACTCTTCCCTAAAGTACAAAAAAAAAAAAACAAAACAGTCAGTTCCCATAATTATGAGACCCAATTTCTTATTTTAAGTACATACATCACCTACTGCTTTTGCTTCTGTGCAGAGTCCTATTACACCTTCCTATCAACATTTTATTAAATATTTAACACAAAACTCTGCAGCAAACTAGGTCCAAGTTTGAATTGATTGTGATTGTTTTATATGCAAATGACTATCCTAAATCTATAGGATTTAGAATAGCCCACATCCATAGCAATTTGGCATTTAGCCTAAGGTCATTATGCAATCTCTGTAAAAATTCAACTGTCAACATTAACACCATATTTCGTACTGTTTCTAATTAAACATAAAGATAGAATCCTTTATGTATGTCAATTGTTCTCTCACACAGTGAATGCATATTTTATGAAAACTAAAAATTTGGTTTTTATAAGGCACTGTCTACACTACAATGAACGATCATGTGGAGACAGTGTGACTATCCCTTACATAATGCAAGATCTTTAGTGATTCAGAAGACTCCTCCTCTGAGGTTTGGTCTTGCAGTACCAGTACAGGAGGCTATAAAATGGAACTTGGCTTTAAAAATGGGTAAGATTGCAGCTAGTCGAATGAGTGAATACATAAACGGATAGACAAACTGACAGCTACTGTTCCAATAGTTTTATAGATGATTAGAGTAAAGAAGAATTCAGAAGTGTGAAGTCAAAACTTAGAAAAATATGTTTCTTAGGTTCTCGGCAGTGATAAAAAAATATCAAAGGTAGGATATAAAGATAGTTGTAGGAAATACATCACAAAAGCCCTGCCAAATCTCCTATTTGGGGACTGAATGAACCCAGAGGGGCTGTCACAGTGAGCTACAGGCCCATATCTCTATTCCTTTTCTTTTCTTTTTTTTCAGACAGGGCCCCTGGTTGCCTAGCATAGGCTTGAGGCCTGCTTTCATAACTTCTCTGCCTTGGCCTTTCAGGGTTCTGGGATTACTTGCTATCCATACTTAATCTGAATTTTTGGTTCATGTGGCACTGCATTAAGAACATACTTAGTGTGTGTGTGTGTGTGTGTGTGTGTGTGTGTGTGCCAGTTAGGCAGAAAATAAGAGTCTGAAAGTCTATTACGTTTCCTGTATTGTAAACAGACCATGTTTGTTAGATGAGCATGATAACCTTTGTTTGCTACTATTCAGAAACAAAGAATAGAACTTCATGACATAATTGTTGGGATACTCTTAATTTCCATCAATGTAGCTGAATCATCAAAATGGCTTTAGTTAAATGATGCAATCCTTCTTATTATTTCATACAGTACTAATACATAACTTAAGAATGGAAATTTCTTTTTCTTGGACCAGAAATGATACTCAGGATCTTATATTTGCCAGGCTGGTGCTACACCAATGAGCTGTATGCTTAGTTTCCTTTGACCCAATTTTTCCATCTAAGAAATGGAAAAACACAGCTCACGTTGACTCCCTTATTAATAATATAACACTTTAGAAAATTTATTTTTGTTTTTTAATAAAATTTCAAATGTTTATAAACAGTAAAAAAAAATTTATAGTTTTTTTTAGTTTAACTTTCCTATGCCATGCATAAAATCTTCACTTATAAAATCAGGGCAACTAGCTAATTAGTTCAAATTCTTAGCCACAAAAGTTATTAACCATGGAGATTGTAAGATAACAAATGAAACTACCAACAACTATCCCATGAAAGCCAAAGAGTCTTTCCAATTTTGCATGTTAAAATGCCTTACCACACATGGTCTATGGTTCTATTATATACCATGAAAGACCCAAATTGTTGAGTTTATAAAGAGTATTATTGAAGTTAATAGGGGCATTGACAATTGCACAAACTCATTAATAATCAGAGAGATGGAAATTTAAATGGTAATAAAATATCACTTTATGTTTAATACACTTACAAAAAAATTAGAAAGCTAGAAAATGGTAAGCGTTATGAGGAAGATTCAGAGAAATAAAATTTCATGGAGGCTCATGAGAACATAGATTGCTGTGTCAATTATAGACATTAATTTGTTAATATTTATTCAAATGAAATCCTGGCATATTGGCTGTCATCCCAAGCACTTTGGGAGGTGGGGGCAAGAGAATTGCAATTTCATTTCCTACCTGGGAGACTTAGCAAGACTCTGTCTAAAAATTAAAATGAAAGGGGCAGGGATATAACTCAATTACAGGTACAACAGGGTTTGATTCTCAGTACTTGATACCACCACCAACAAAAAAATTATACACACGCACATATACACAGACACACAGTCACATACACACACAGACACACACACGCACACTCACACATGCACACACAAAGACACAAAAATGAGTGATATACTGAAGACACCAGAAATTTTACCTGAACCTATCTCTCTCTGACATATATATTATTTTTGAGCTAAAGGCAATCAAGCAGCAAAAGGATGCAGAACTGCCCCTATCCTTCTCCATTTCTGCCTGAAGCTAAGAAACAAATTACCCTTTAGTGGAGACAGTTCTAGATGCCTACATGCCCAGACAGCCCCGGAGCTGCTGCAAATATCCTTATTCCCTTAGTTTCCTCCCACATACTTACTTCACATCTATTCAGGTTTCCCAGCCTTGGATGCCTGAAAGCATTTTCCTCAGCCCTGTCACTGCCCCACTTGTAATTACTCCTTGGTTGAAGGTGCCTTCCCAATTCTCTTTACCCCATCTCCCAAAGTGCTTGGGATGACAGCCAATATGCCAGGATTTAATTTGAATAAATATTAACAAATTAATGTCTATAATTTGTTAATAGACACAGCAATCTATGTTCTCATCAACAATTATGTCTAGTCTTTGTGTTCACAGGAGTGCTCATTGCATGGAGGATGCACACCACATCAAGTGCAGTAAGTTATAGTAATACTGAGTGGGACCCATAGGGGGAAACAGTGAAAATACAAATGCCCATCACTGGCCACAATGAAGAAGGCAGAGAGCCCAGGGAGCAGGAAGGCCATCGTTGGCTACTCTGTATATCCTACCGCCCACTGGCTTCCAGGTTTTGCATAACTTACTTTGAACTTTAGAAATTTTTCTAATGTAATTGTGATTGGCTAATAGTACATGATATTTACAGCTGAGGGTTCATGATATAAAGATAAAACATGGACTTTAGAGAGAATTCGAACTGGCCTTGGACTCAGCTCCAGCATCTGCGATGTCACCATGCTTATCTCAAACCTTGCTGGCTTCCACATTTCTGAACATTAGCTTCTTTGATTTTAAATGAAGGCTCACAGAGTTGTTATGAGAATAAAATGTGATTACTCATGTATAGCACCTAGGGCTGTCACTTTATAGAGGGCTGTAACAGAACTTAGGTCTTGTGTGATTCCTCCTCTAACATATATGGTACACAAACAGCTTAGGTCATTTCAGCATATAAAGGGGGATGAAGAACACCTTTTATTAAAAAATATTGATTGGTGAATTTTGGGAAACTTTCTGGTCATGTTAGTTTAAAAGTTAATAAAATTTAATCAAAAATTGTTATTAATAGACTGGATATTGAATTTTTCCCCATTCTTTTCACTTTCATGTTTTTTTTTTCTTACCAAACAGAATATGCTGAGTTTTTGCTCGGAGATTGACCAAAAAATAAGTCTTAAAAACTCCTCGCCAGCAAGTCTGTCATAGCTACCATTCTGTTCAACTAATCGGCCACAAATATTTGTCTCTCAATAAAATGACGGGAAAAAAAAGAAAAATAAATAGTGCATGATTCTGCTTATAAAACGTGTCTGAAATCATCAAGTTTTATACATTGAGATAATGAAACAGTGGTTGGCAGCGGTCAGGCAGAAAGGAAATGGGGACATGTTAACTTACATGCATAAAGGGCTGGTGAGATGGCTCAGTGGTCTAAAGCACCTGCTTAGAACAGGCTTAGCAAAGCACAGG
>NDGM011098342.1:0-10493 GCA_002564305.1 Octomys mimax | reverse complement strand
CAAAATTGTGAGGGGGGTGGGGAGGATGGGGTTGCCTTTCGCTCCCAAAGCTTAAATGAATAGTCATTGCTTGTAATGCTGGTCTACACTTGACGCTTCCTACTGCTTTAGATGTGATGTATCTGGTGCCGTGAAGGTAATGATCCTCAACTGCGGCAATATTCCGTAACAGGAGTATCTGTCATATTCATTGGGATTACCATGTTCATTGATTTGTGTCTGTAAATCTGCTGTTTCTACCCTTTAAATTTGATCTATAATTGGACCTCCTTAAATGGTTCAGATAAGGTAGTCTGTATTTCCTCAATGCAGTGTTGCTGTCAGCTTCCCCTTTTTCATTATACATTCAGCAGACTTGATAAAATCAGCAGGACACCTCATTTGAAACTGTTTAATCGCTGCCTTTTTCCTTTGCTAAACCATTGAGGTGGTCAAGCGATGTACACAAATCATTTTAAATAGAAAATATGGTTTTCTCTCTGACCTAGCTAAATAGATAGTGTTATGCAAAACAAGTTAAAAAGTAATAAATGCCAAAAAAATCTTCTAATTGGAGTAAAAAATTGTGGGCAACTCTATCCTCTCTCCAAAAGTAGAGTATCCTGAAATATTGCCAGGATCCTGTACAGACAAAATGATGATTTTCTAAAGATTCTCTGGTTTCTGAACAAAGCAAGTTTAAAATTTCAAATAGTGCTGAGCTGCCTTTTGCATCCTTTCAAAGGGAGCCCATACTTAAATGCCTTTATGTCTACTTTTGGTAGGGATAAATTTGCTATTTGTTAATACCTATGCAGCATAACCTTTCAGCCATTTGCTATTGTGATAATAAATTTTTGTTTCTTTGTCTGTCATTTTGTCTACTCAGCTGTTACTCTTCAAAGTACAAACTAAAAATAATAGCTCCAAATAAATGCCACATAATAAAGTGTTTTACAGTTGTAGCTGGAATAACCCGGTGGCTGCAGCTTGCAGTCCTATTACCATTGCTGGTGCAGTAGTTTCTTCCCCTGCATGTCAAGGTGACTCTACCAGGGCCAGCTCATTAAAACAATATATTCTTTCTAGTGGGCTTGGTATTTAGCACTTGCCCAGCAGCCTGCCAAGGCACAATGTGGAGCCTAGGACTCACCGCATAGGATATCTGAAATTAGGTGGTATTCACTTTTTGAAAAACTCTGTGTAGCTTCATTTTTGTGCTTCCACATTTTATTGTGAATAATTTGCAATTAAACCTGTCAGTGGTAGAAGCAGGAGTAGTTCTAGATTTACTCAAGCTAGTGGCAAGTGTGACTCTAGGCTTTGGAGTACTCCTTTTCACTTGGTTGATATAGCCCTATAGGGTTAATGTTTACATTGTACTTGAATGTGACATTGGGCATGTTTTGTTGTTTTTCCTACCCTGAGGTGAACCTGAGATGGAAAAGCTCAGAGTTGGCAAAATACACTAAAAGCGCATTTTTATTTATTTGTTTGTTTTTTACAGGTTCTGGCTCCTTAGCAGCAATGGCTGTGTTTGAAGATAAATTTAGGCCAGATATGGAGGTATGTAAGTCCCTGCAGTTTTATCCTTTCAAATATTTTTGCAGGTGTGTATTGAACATTTACAAACTGTCAATTCCTCCAGAGCTTGTACAACAGTCATTATTTGGAATGGCCTGTAGCATAGGCAGTATGTTGGAGAGAATGGCTACTTGGAAAGTGTCCTTTTCTAGTAGCCCTGTTGTGTGCCCCTTCAGACTCGAGGAGCCGACAGTGTTCTGCTTTTTTGCTCTGGCCGTTGAGCTGTTTAGGACTCTTAGCTATAAATGCTTCTGCAGTGCAGAATGTTTTTTGTATGCTAAGATTTCTTGTAACAATACCTCAAAATGACAGATTTTTCTGTTTTCTCACTAAAAATAGAGCAACTGTGTGTGACTTTGCCACACAGACCTGGCCTGAAAATGGGGGCAATTTAAAAAGAGGCGGTGGGGAGATAGCTCAGTGGAATAAGCTCTTCCCTGGCAAGTGCAAGGGCCTGAGTTCAATTCCTAGTTCCACCAAAACAAACAAACAAACAAACAAAATCCCTGTAGATTGTTTAGCTTTTTTTTTTTCTTTTGAAACAGGGCCTGTCTGTCCTTGAACTCACTTTGTAGCCCAGGCTAGTCTTGAGCTTCCAGTGATCTTTCTGCCGCAGCCTCCCCAGTGCTGAGATTACAGGCTTGCTCCACCATGCCTGGCTTGGTTAGCATCTTGTAGAATTTGGGGACAAGGTCATGTGTGCCTGCCATTTTCTCAAGGTGATGGACTAGTGTCCCAAATATATTTATGAGATTCTTTTACTGTATTTTCTTTGATGGTTGGGAAAGGTGGTATTTTGTGAATAACATTCTAAGTCTGTTTTAATGATGGCTATTCTCTTCTTCCTTCAATTGAGCAACCTTCTGCTGCCCGAGAAACAGCCCACAGACCTTTCATTGCCATTTTTGGAGGAGTGCTCAATATGCTTCAGTGCTCACATTATTCTTTACTGTACTTTCTCTGTACGACCAAACCAGTACACATGATCACTTAAATCATAGAGGCAGCCTTCATCATGTGCTTTTGGTGTTTTGATGGCTTATTTTTTGATAGAGTATAATTTCTTTTCAATTATTAGTATGTCGAGTATAAATGGATTACTTTATTCTTAAAATGTAGGTTTCTATCATTTCTAACTTTGCAGTATTTTGTTTAGGAACCAAAAGATCTTGCTAGTTATTACTTTAGACATTGCTGTGCTTTATGTCTCATCTCCTCTGGGGAAGATCACATATTAAAGGCATTTTGTTCTTTTACCACCTCCTTGTCAGTGGAGCACTATCGTAGGAGCTTGGAAGCTAACTCTGCCCTTGAGGTTGGGCCAAGAGTTCTGAAGGCTGGAGAACATGGGCTGTGGATGCTAGCATAGGGGTGTTGAGCTAGAAACCCTGTGCCCTTCATTAGAGCAGCACGGTAGGGACTTGATCAGCAGATGAGAATTCTTCCCTTCCTTAGACATCTGTGAATTAAAATGTGTAGAATTTAGGTAGATGTTTTCTAAAAGTGATAGCCTTGCTTTAATTAAGAATAGTAAACAGGGCCAAATATAAAACTACAAATGAAATTAAGATTCTGTTTGCATTTCTCAGTGGGAAAATTTATTCCCATATCAGCATTATTTAGGGTTCTTAAATACATAGAGAAAAATAATATATACTAGGTCACTTACAGAGAAAAACAAAAGAAAAAAACTTCCTTAGTTTTCTAAGCAGAGGATTTTTAATGTCAAGCCCATTTTTAAGCCACATTAATCTTTTCAAATTCTCTTGGAAGCTTTGTCTATTTCTGATTGATTGAGGCCTCCATATGTTAAAGAAAAATGAGAATTGCAGAAAAAGTTGAATATATGAGGCATATTAATAGTGATTTAACACTAACGTAATTTTACATTAGTTAAGACTTTGGGTTTAGAATGATTCAAAGGCTTTGAATTCAATATTGATCTGATGTGGAAGAAGAAAGAAAAATGTCAACATCAGTAAAACTTCTATCAGTCTGGGGAAGGTGTTTCTTAGATTAATTAATTTCACTTAGAGCACTTAATATTCTGCATTACCGGTTGAATCAATACCCATTTCAGATTGATTATGTATATATTTACCATTTCAGGTTTTCATTAAGCTTTGAAACTTGATACATTGATTATCAGTGAAAATCACTATTAAAAAGTAGTATCTGCTCTAGTGGTTGTAAGTTTTAAAGTAAACAAGCATCAAATATTGCAGCCAGACTGATAGAAGTATTGCACCTGTCAATCGGCAGTATTTGAAGAATCTAAATTCGTGGTAAGAAGTACCACGAATTTAAAAGGTTTAGGAAGAACAAGCAACCAACTGGCCCTGCTGCTTGCTTTTGGTGACGGCAGTGACACTGCAGTGGAAGGCTGAGATTGCCTAGCAAAGTTGGGAGACAGTGTCAGTGCCTTCTTTGTTGTGAAAGAGATGTAGGCTGTGGTGTCTTTTCTAGCTACATATTTGCATAGAATTCATGGAAACATAGATATCTTGGTCTCAATTCTTTTCTTTTTTCTTTTGGGTGGGGGGAGTAATTTTCTTTTCTGTGGCAAGAAACTGCCATCATTTTTTCGCCCATTGACTAAATAGAGCCTGCAGGGTGAGATGATTAAAATCACTGTTTTCCCCCTTCAGTTTGGGAAAGGACTGGAAACGTCTGAGATAGAAAGCCAGAACAGCCTTTCACATCCCCTGTGGTGTGCCGGGACAGTGGCTTGTCCACAGTTAATTTCCAGGGGCCACTTTCAGGTTATCATGATTACAAGTTGTTTGCCAAATAGTTTTTAGAGTCAAACTGATGAAATAGACTCTAGGTTTTTTGTTAAAAAACGAATACATTAGATGATGCCAATCTTTTTTTTTTTCTTTTTCCTCCCTAAATCTACATGTGTGCTGTGGATATTGTTGGGCTTGGGCTAGAAGATTAATGCATCAAAAGTAACTGTGGTGTTTATGGAGTGAAGGTCCCTCTCTGCTTAAAAATATTTAGTGTTTCCTCATTATCTATAACTCTCCTGTTTAGTATGGTAGCCACTACCCACATGGGGCTATTGAATGCTTGAAATGTGGCTAGTCCCACAAAAAAAAGGTGGTGGGTAGAAAATGTATGCCAGATTTCAAAGAATTAATTGAAAAAATTTTAATATGTTAGTAGTTTTATATTGGGCTTAGGGTATAGCCTAATAATGGACTGCTACATAGCATGTGTGAGGTCCTGGATTTGATCTCAGCACTTTAAAATGAATGAGTGAATATATATTGATCACATTGAAATGGTAATTTGGCTACCGGAAAAATGTATTGGGCGGTGCTAGTCTAGGATTGGTTCTTGAACTTATCATTTGCATAGTTCATTTTTCTCTGCCATATCCGTGTGCCCTCTGTACTGTTACTTTTCTTGAAAACATTCTTTAACTTTTTAATAAATTGAGGTATAATTTGTGTCATATAGTGCATGGATTGTAAGTGTACTCTTCATGGGTTTTAGCATTTGTAATCACAGATTAACTGTCATTCAAATCAAGATAGCATTTTCTTTACCTCCAATTGCCTTTTCCCAGTCTTTTCCTGCTCTTTCCCCCAGCCACTTCACATCTTCATTTAAGTATCTTTTTAGAGTACAGTTTGCTTCTGTGAAATTCTGGGTGTGATGGTGGTGGCTGTAGTTTTCTCCAAGACACATGAAAGTGGGTGTGTACTATTAATAGAACTAAGAATATGTTCATGTTTCTCCCATCATGTGTAAGCCCAGGGGGGGTGAATATTAAACCTTGGGGAATATTAGTCCACTTCAGTCATTCCTGTCTGTTCACTGTCCTTGAAACATAGTGTATACCTGCTTGCTGTCAACTCCTCCTCTTCACTGATGTCTGGCAGCAGAGCCTTTGGTGGTTTCCTCATTCATTTGTGCTCCTGTGCCCCACCAGACATACCTGTCCCATGTTTGATGGCTTTTTTCACATATGTCTCCTCTATGTGCCAGTGCGTGATGGAGTTCCTTCAGGTCAGTGGCCATGAAACAGTCTGTACTTTCTGTCTTCATGTTTCAGTATGTGCTTGTTGATTGAGTCAGGATAAGCCTGAGCTAAAGCAAAATCTGAGTCATGGAAAACTACCTGGGAAAGAGGGGACTTTCTCCCTTTCCCGTGTGGAAAGTAATGAACCTGTTTTTGAGATAACAGGAGGATAGCTAGGACACTTTTCCAACAATTTACAGCATTGAGGCTGAGTCAGAAAGCAGGTGTCCCAGGAAGTACACAGGGGAAGGAAGTTGGGACAGAGTAAATGCTCTTTGGGAAGAAGGGTAGAAAAGCAACCCAGTGTGGCCTAGCTGGGATTCTTAGGATGGCCTAAGATGGACCTCTGCTGCTTGGACTGAGGCAGTGAATTGCCTTAAGTGAAAGCAGTAGGTTCAGTTTCCCGCACATTGTTGGCTAACTAGTGAACTTAAGGCACTTGAGAAATTCTGATAATCCTATAATTTTCTGTTTTCTTCACTTGCTGTTAGTTTGTCCTAGAAGTTTGAGGGCAGGAACTATGCTTTTCCATTGTTAGCTTACACCTAGCATGGAAACTGGTACATGGAAAGGATACAGCTAATTATTTGTTGATAGGTGGATAACGGTTTGTAGTTCTCTAATCAGCTGTCCTTGAAACAGTTTAGTAACTTCACTTTAGACCACTGTGATAGCAATGGAAGCATAAAACCTTGTATTTTTTACTGGTGGTAGGTTTCATGCTGTATTTTTATCAAGATACATCTTTATCCAGATATTTATACCAGTGTATTATAACTGGATTTTGATTGTATGGGTTGACTTGAAGACAAAAGGTCAATTATTTGAGTGTTTTTTGGTGTGTGTGTGTATGATGAAGAATTGCATAAAGTCATTGCAATTGAGTTTTCTCCTTCCATTGTTAAGGCTGATAAAAGAATTAAACTGATACTGATTGTTACTATAAGCTAACTGGATGGGAACACTGATGGTAACTCCACAGTGAGCTTTTTTGGTCTACTTTCCAGTTAGGTATAAGGAATTTGACTATTGTCCCTGGAAATGTGGTATTTAGAAGTTTATATCTTTAAAATTATTGAAATAAAGTACAGATTTTATTTTAGGTGGAGGAAATTAAGGACATGAATAACTTAGTTTTCCTTCAATTTTCTTTCTTTATAAGGGAGAATGTTCATTTGGCCCAGTACGAAATTTAAACTCTTGAAGACCACAATTCATTAAAATGGGTAGAAGATTAATATTTAGTCTGTCAAGATCAGTACCATTCCGTCTTTGCACTAATTGTCAGAATATCGTGCAAAGGCTGCCGAAGGGTAGTGGTGTGCGGCAGGACCTTCACATCACAGGGAGATGATTCAAAGGCAAACTGTCCTGCACCCTCTGGTATCGACTTGCAAATTAGCATCTGGAATCTAATTAAACAAGCTTAATGAAAGTAGCAGCTGAATGCTGCTGGAAAAGACAATCAGCTTTTCTCCCCTCTCTGATACATATTCTGTACTATTGAAGTTGGTCACCAAACACATCGAGTGAGCACAGTTAAAAAAAATTAGCATTTATTTGAAGACTAGAAACTGTTTTTCATTCTGTTACGCATTTGGCACGCTCTGGCGTCCCATGAGAGCCGTGCCACAGCAGATAGTGCACAATATTTATAAATCCATGACAGGCAATAATAGCAACTTGAAAAATTCTTTTGCTAGAATCTCAAGTTGAGAGCTGCCAAAAGCTGAGAGGATCAGATCTGCAGTGGCAGCTGCTGTGCCCTACAGTTAGAATTCTAGACTTTGAAGACGCTCAACTTAAAGAAATGAAGACTGCAGGCTTAGCCAATTTTTGCAGGTTTCTGGAGCTCTGGCTCTCTGCCTTTTGAAGATGACTTGCTGAAGCTTCTACCACTGCCTGAGGCATGCTAACACCAGCAGGATCTTTTTTCCCAGTCTTAGTGTGTCTTCAGTTTCAAGTAGCACATGCTTTGTCAGTGCCAACTGTGATGGGCCCTTCTCTGGTTTCAGTACCGGGGGATGAGCTCTTACCTTTATACCCTTCGGAGAGGAGCTGTAAAGATAGATGGTGACGTATACAAGTGGCACTTCAGCCAACTGATTTATGGAATAATACTTTATCACTTGGCCAGTGCTGGCCTCTAGAGAAGCCCTTGTAGATTGCTAAAGATGTGAGCAGCTATTGCCCTAAAGGCTTGTAGTTACTTCACAAACTTGATGCCAGACACCTAGCTACTGAAGAAACAATCTGTCATTGCAGGCAGTTATAGATCTACTTTAAATAATGAAAGCCTTGATACTGCTATTGTGTTCTGACAAGTAAACCTTAGAAGTAACTTTTAAATCTAGTAAGAGAAAATTGCTCCAAAATTGAAGATTCATTTGTGCTTTGTAGATGGATGAAGTGTGAGAGATCTGAATTATTTTGATTAAGAAAAGTCTGTTCATTTTGGCACATAGGATGGTCACAGAGGAAAACAGAGCCTGAGTTTGGTATGGTTAGTGGGAAATAGCACAGGGCACAGGCACTGGAGTACTAGGCCTCCAGTCTGTGTGCAGTGAACTCACAGTGTGATTGCACAAGTTTGGGATCCTTGTCTGTGAGCCAGGGATTCAGAGACCTGGTTACCTGCAGGTTTCTTGAGGATTAGATGATGGTTTGTGAAACACCTTGGATGGTGATACATTCAAAATTGGCTCTAAAATATGGGAGCTGCTTTTACTTTCTAGTTATTAAATAGTAGGGTACAGATATCACATAACAATGACTATTGTGATTATTTGTGCTGGCATCAGTTATGGTGATTTGTAGCATAGAAATTATGCTACATTAATTATGCTACATTAATAGGAACCTTCTTTCCCACCTGGAAGTTTAATGTTGAAGGCAGACCCATGTAGTGGACATGATGTCTATGGACAAACCATGTTTAACACAAAACACAGGCCTTGAAAGCCTTTGCCTTTTTACTGTGGGGAGGGGGATTGAAAGCACTGTGATCATGGTAGCTGATGCCTGCTTCTGCCAGGCTCTGTTTTAACAGCTTTTTCTGCTTTATCTTTATTGTTCAGCAATCCTGTGATGTCATTATGTCATTATCTCATTTTGTGGAAAAGAAAACTGGGGTGTAGTGAAGTCACATAATGTGCTTGAGATCACACAGCTTGTCAGTGATAGTCAAGACTTGAATGTTGGTCAGCTTGACTTTAGAGTTCTCCGATAAAACTCATTGTGCTATGCTCTGTACCCTACTATTTAGCTCAGCTGTGCTCTGCTCCCTCTTTGGTAGGCCCATCATTGTTTCACAACACCATGGGCCGACATCTTACTCTGGTTCAGTAGTGGTGTGGCTTTGTGGACTGTTCCTTTTCTTTGGTGAGGTCTTGAGATGGCAGAAAGCCAGATGAGTATTAGAGGAGGTGCACAAACTTACCTCTTTGATAAACTTTGATTGCAGGACTCAGAAACAAAGATGCAAGGAAGGGAGCGAGAATGAGAGCAGAGAGTGAGAGATGGAGCTTGAGAGCGAGATTGGCTAACATAAGTAGGTTATTTGGCTAAAGAGCCTTTTTTCTTCTCGAATTTTAATTTTTTGTTCTTTAACTGTCCTCTACCTCAAATATCTTGTGCTTGCCCCACCCCAAGTTTCCAAATACTGTGTATAAGAGAACTGTTTTTCCTATGTAGCTGACATACAGATGGCATAGCCCTCCACAAATTTAGTAATGAGACCAAGAACTCTTTAAATGCTAGTGAATGGCATTTGTCTGTTTGAGGCAAATCATGAATAACTTGAACAAAAATAAAAAAAACAAGGAAGACTATCATATTTGAATAATGAGGTGCTTTTTTTTCACCAACTGCCAAAACTTTTTAATCTTCGTCAACAATTGTTCTGTCCTCCGTCTTATTTAGGTTGCGTCTGTGGACTTGGAGCTCAGGAGCCCTGACAAGCGGCATATGAATTCTGTATTCATTAGTGATCTTGATCCAAATGCCTCTGTCCCTGCCATGGGGGCTCAGGTGTGGAAGCTGCTGGCTAATCCCACCAGCTGACATTCAGAGGTTTAATGACTCCATGGGAAGGTGACCACTTGCTGGGAGGTTTGCTGGCGGAATCCACGCAGCAGACAATGGAGATCAAGGAACACTATCAGTGTTTAGCCAAAGCACCTTCCTGTGCAACTTGAACCCTGTTGGCATCAAACACAGAGTTTTAAGTAAATGTTAAATTTTTTAAAAATCTGACCTTTGACAGCTATTATAAATGATGATTTTCCTGTTTCTGTTGATGGTGTTTAAAACATTTTCTTATAGCCCTTTAATAGGTGTCAGCTTAATGAGCTGAACTTTACTTACTTTTCCAGATTTTAAGGTTATGTTTCTCTTGTGGTTATATCTATTTGTGTGTCTTGTATGTCTGGAGGAAAAAACATGGAATTAGAAACAAAATTCTTTTATATTGAATGCTTTCAAGGACTTATGCTGACAGTTTTGTGTATTATAATCTCTATCACTGCCCTGCTGTGTGACCTCAGACAAGTGGTAAGACTTCCCTACACTCCAGTTTTCTTATCTCCAAAGTGTAATAACGGAAATGTTGATGTCTTATTATTACTTAGTAACAGCTTGATGTATAATTCACATTGATACAGTTCACGTATATTTTAAAATGGTGAAGTCAATAATTTTTAGTACTCATGAAGTTGTATGACTATTACCACAATTAATTTTAGGACATTTTTGTCTCTAAAAAAAAGAAAACCATTAGCAGTCATTCTATCTCTCTACCCTGCTAACCCTTAAGTAATAACTAATCTATTTTTTAATTTTTTATTTTATTTTATTTTTTATGAGCAGAATATATTTATTGAGGGAAAGAAAGCTCCTGTCT